>JAUZNC010057995.1:81347-91586 GCA_034780395.1 Vannuccia rotundouncinata | reverse complement strand
GCATCAATGTCATGGAGGAATAAAAGTTGATATGGAGAAATTTTGTGCGACTGCAGTCCGGCTCTATATAGCCAATCTATAACTATATGAATATCGATTGCTTTAAAGTATTTGTTTTCTGCATTATGTACAAATATGTTGGGATAATAATACAAAACTATTTATGTTTTCTAGGACGATTAGAAAAGGTGCCTGTCAGACTAAAATGTGTTTATATAGCTTTGATATATGCTGATAACGTTTGCAATTTCTTATATAATTGCAATATGATTATAATATGCTAAAAAAAACACTAAAAAGATTAATTCTAGAAACTTACCCAGAATGTCTTTTCAAAATTATAAAATTCTTCTAATCTAATAAACTGTGACGACACTAAAAGAAAAGAGTTAATTGAAATAAAGTTTATGATCTTTATGATTAACTTATACAATTAAAACTAAAGTTATGGAATTTAACATCAGAAAATTAAGAAATTTTAACAAATACTTATTAAAAACAAAATCTTATTTTGCTATTTAATCACAAATGTTATACTTTTTAATTAATCGTATATTTATCATAAGAAAGTATTGAAATTATTTTTAAAATGTTAAAACAGACAAAGTCAATAACCAATCAAATATGAAATAAGCAAAATTAGTCATAGTAGGATTTTAATTATGAATTGAGTTATAAAATGTCTGGTTTACCAAATTAATAAAAACTAGATCTAATTTTTAAAATCATATATTTTCTAGACTATAATTATCCTCCCGAGTTGAAGCACATTACACCTATCAGATCTTTTTTTTATAGAGACCCCTTTACAATAAAATGTATCAATTATTATTTCCATTAAATTATAAAACTACAATCATAAATTGATTAACTCACAAAGTTTGTTATTGCATCTATTACCAATTCTCAATTGTAGTGATTCCTTAGCCGATATAAAGTAGGGTCTGGATTCTTCTGGATTTAAAATATGATCCTCGTTTAAGTCGTTGATCAAAGGGGACAAGTGTTGTGTTAGATCACGTATTATCTGTTAGGATAGGATGCAAAACTATAGGAATAATAATTTCTGTTAAATAATTGAAATGAAAATGTTAAATGAATTATTGAAGAATTGAAGAATTACTGCACTGTAATTTTGATAAAATATTTTATTCTTATACTACATTGAATAAATATTAACGTTTAAAACTATCAATTCATTGTATACAATATGTTATTAAATTACCTACGCTTTTTCCAATTTGAAATTCAAAAGATATTTAAGGATCCTATTATGTTAACATTGTATATCACATGTATATCACAATATTGTTACAATATATATGAAAAGAAAAGATAATTAATATATAAAATAAGTTTGATTTTTTGAATTAAGTGTAACAATTTTAAGTGTAAAATTTGAAATTATAAAAATTAACATTAAAAAATAAAAATTTGAATATATCTAGGATAAAAATTCAAGGGGGTTTAAAAGATATTTATACATTTTAAAAAATGAAGTGTTCTCAAGGAAGAGTTGGAACCTTGTTTAATGGACGTCATATTAATATTTTTGATGTAGGTCAAAATCAAGGTCATTAGAAAACTTTTTTTTTCGAATCTGTAGGTAAGAGTTTAATGTTGATCAGCTGATTTTATTATGACAATTATATAGAACCATAATACCACAAATACAACATATATTTATTATT
This sequence comes from Vannuccia rotundouncinata, assembly GCA_034780395.1. Taxonomy (NCBI): domain Eukaryota; kingdom Metazoa; phylum Platyhelminthes; order Proseriata; family Coelogynoporidae; genus Vannuccia; species Vannuccia rotundouncinata. The sequence continues at coordinate 89,895 of JAUZNC010057995.1, read as the reverse complement.
AAATATTAGATGTTATAAGTCATACCTTTGATTTTATTAATAAGTACTTCGTTATTAATCACTTCGATAATGAATTATTGTGTGAGGTATTTTAATTTTCAAATAACCAATCATCAATAAAATAATGTTTTCAATATGAGTATGAATCCTAAGTTATTGGACTCATTGTCATTACATATTAAGAACAGGATTTACCTCTTGGGAGGAGACAGCATCATCATTGTTGACCACGATATCCCACTTGTTGCAAGTCATCATTATCGGGCAATAATTTCCACATTTACTGATCTCGTGGATAAGCTCATTTTCCTGAAACCAAGTGTATGAATGCTAGATTTCATTTATCTGAAGAACTATATCAGTGTTGTTCTTACAAACACTACTTACAATGGGGTCAACTTTTCTCATAGCGTTGATAATGTAAATGATGACGTCACAGTCATTGCAATGTTGTGACAGCCAGGTTTCTCGAGTAGTTGGGCTCTGAAGGAGTAAATTTTCAATGCTCGGACAGTCCGCAATAATCATGTCATCGCGCAAAAGTCGGCAAAAATGATGCGGCCAGAAGACTTTGATGGTTTGCCAGGAATAATGGGGAGCATAGTGTAATTTGTCCTCCAAATCTATCATGGAGGAGAATTTATGTGATCCGGACCCATTTGGTTCCTAGAAACATTTAATCATTAAATGTTTTTTCTTTTACCATTTTGTTTATTTTGTATATTATATTATAATATATAATTAGCGTATAGCTTTTCAAATGCTTCTGATCTCTGACACACTATGATAGATAGTATAATTCTCATTTAAATAATTTTCATTATATAGGAGTCTAGAATCTGATTTGTAGGGATGTAAATATTTAAATTTAATAATGGTTAGTTTATATTCAAACAAAGCTTTCGACAAAATGAAAATAATAACTTACATCAGAATTACAAATTATATAGAAAGGTTCTTGGACGACAGTGCAATGTAGTTCAATAAAATTGTTTGAATTTTTCCAGTTAATTTCAAGGATTTTTCGACCCAAAAGAGCGTTGATGAAAGTACTTTTACCACTACCCTGTCTGAAAAAGAATAAACATTATTTTCAACACAAATTTTTAGATATAATATAATTAACAGATATTACATCGACGCGGGCAATGCAAACTATCGTATTGGTTGTGCACTTTTCCAATTCGAACATTATGTGTGTAACAGGTGCAGTGTTACTCTGTTTGGGATCCCTGTTTTGTGAGCCATTTGTAGATTATTGATAAAATACATAGGATGAAATACTTCCCTTTCTATGTACGCTGTGTATGTGGTCGCTTTCTTGTTGAGAATGCCCCTAGACACATGAAATAGTTGGGTATTTAAAATAATATTCTTCAAATCATGAATCTTTTTATACAAAATGGAGTTTATAATTTTGTTACAATTTTGACCACCACATGTGTCAGATAATAAAACGACTTCTCTGTATTCATTTTCATCCAACGTACATTGTCAAATATCTATCGAGTAATGTACATAACTCATTTGATCCCTTCTGCCCTGTCTCAACCCATACATAGCAGTAAGTAACACCTGTAACTACTGGCTCTACAATAGTGCAGTTGAGACCTGAATTTTACTTTGATTGGACACTGGTAATACCATCAAAGCCTGCAGATCATAATTATCCCATTTCAAATGGTTAGGATCATGTATTTCTTGCTGAAAAACTACATTGCGTATCAAGGGAACAGCCTCTTTTTTATTTGTGTGTATCTCATGGGCTTCAAGTTCTTCTTCAGATTATTAGTGTTTTAATAAATTTGGTATGTGTTAATAACTACAAAATGAAATGAGATAGAAGTGCGATACTTCAAAAAAAAATTTTATTTTATTATGAAAATTTATTATTAGAAAAATTTATTATAAAAAAAATTATTCTAAAACTTATTATAAAATTTATTTTTAAAAAAATGGGAATACGATAGTTTGCATTGCCCGCGTCGACAAAGTATACTGCTAATTTCAGAATCTTTCATAATTTTGTTCCTATACTGATTTGGATAGATAATATTATAATGGTAAATGTGTTTGGTAGTGATTGATAAACACATATTAATCGAAATCTCTTACGATTATCAATAAATTTATTTTAAATATAAATATAGTATAGTAGTTTATTCTTACAACTTGTATTTATTGGGCACCTAATGTTTTTTTATAAATACCTATGCATTTTATTTTGTGTTGAAAAGCTAAACTAAAAATTCGTTAATTGCGGCTTTGTATATAGGAACATATGTGTCAAAAAATAAATGGAAAGGGTTTTCGATTAGTGTTTTCGAAAGAGTAAATCGATTTGATCACAGCAAGTGACAACCTTGTAAATGGGCTCCCTAAATCGGATCCGATTAGTGCAGTGTTATAAGCAGACGTTCAGTGCAGCTCTTTAGCTATATGACAATTAAACGCAACAGAGCCAAGCTAATGCTTTTCAGAATTTGGTATGATTTCCATGATATCGAGTTTGTATTGACTGTGGTGATCTATGTTGATATCCTCTTTATTACCTTCCAAAATCGAGGCTATATGGAAGTTCATAAATTCACGAACTTGGGTGGAATTATGAAGCTATAGAACTAAATGTTGATTAGATATTTCTAATTGTTCCTTTCCTGCTAAAATATTGATTGGTTCTTTCTTGGACACATATCATACTTCCATTTCATTTTTAAACAGTTATTTGTCATTTTCTGATAAAAAAGAAGTGTTAGTTCTTTAATTTCTGCACTCATTAGAATTGTGCGATATGTTCAGATTTTTTAGTCGTTTTTTTGCATAGTACATCATACAGCTCATTATCAAGTTTGTCAACAAAACGAACCCATAAAGAGTCGTTAAACTCTGTAATAAAATAGTTGTTAGCCAGAAACGAGAGGGTCCGAGTGCTGGCTCGAACCTACTCATAGACAACAGCCACTCACCCATTCCGTTCTTAATTATAGATGTAATTCAAATTACTACTATTATAATCATAGAACATTTTTAAATAAAATAATTATAAAACTATATCAATGTTTAAATATCTACCTTCCAAAAACACAACATTTCATGTGTTGGAGCGACATTCGATATAGATGTTTAGAAATCGTAACTTCAACATCAGACAACTTTTCAAACTGGCTTAAAAGAAGATCAACGTCTATTAACAGAAGTTTAAAAAAAATTAGATAATAGATTTTAAAAGAATTATATATAAAAATATATATAAATAATAATACCTAGTACCATATATTATAATAAAATAAATAAATGAAATTTTAACGTCTAAAAAAATTAAATAACTACAAATAAAATAATGATTGTAAAACTCGTCAAATCTATAAATTTGTTAAAATGTATTAAAATATTCATATTATAACGCGTAAAACTTGATTTATTCCCGAAAAATTATTAAATAAAATTATGCCATTGCCAGGTTTTACAAAACGATTTATTTGGAAGGAAGAACACATCCTTGCTTTGTTAGATTTTCTTATTGATAATCATAAGCACTATGTTAATTTTAGAAGGCAAAAAAGTACAAGACTATTTTACAGCAAATCGGCTCAGCATCTCAATAAGTTATTTGATATATCAGCACTTGATAGTAGCATAGTCACTATTTTCCTTAAAAATTCAGGAAAAGAATTCAGAAAAGTAAAATATTGTCATTAAATTTTAAATTTTTTATAATTATATATTATTATTTACAATTTTGTTCTTATATACATTTTGCAGCTTAATAAAGTCATCAATGCAAGTAATACTGTACCTCATCCTGAAGATACATCTATTCTTCTTCGGGGCAGTAATGCTATCTATAAAAAGTATCAGGTGTACTCCAAATTGTATTCAGGTAGTTTCAATAGAATATTAATCAAAAGTGAACCTGTTGCATATATGTGTGGTAAGTAGTAAACTATATATAATTATTTCAATATCAATTTTTATTAGAATAAATGTGATATAATTTATCATTTTTGCTTACTAAAAATATTTAAAATCTTTTAATTACTGTAGCCAATTGATTTTTTTAATAATACATATACACTTGACCTTGATTATGTCTGACTGACTGTTTATGGGCCCAACTTGGATTTTCCTTAACTTGGACCGAAGTCATTTTTTGCAAAGAATCTAACTTTAAAAAGGTCCATGGTATGCTTTCATGGCTGGAAGCAAAATTTTGCTTTAAAAAATGATTTCCATCAACCATCTTTCTTTAATGCTGATTTTAATTAAATAAAACATTTCATTAAGGGATTTCTGAATTAAAATTTCTGGATTTCAAAATTATTATCTGTAAAAAATTTTAAGGGACCATTCATAAAGATGTATACAGTCAGTAAACCATTTTAACCCCCCAATCCTTACACAGTATTTCATCTTTTAATGGTTAACTTTGATAAACCTGGTAGACAATACTTTCCAAGCATAATAGCACATTTTTTGAAATCATCAGAATAACAATTTCATTTACATGATTTGGAATTCACAAAACTCATTTTCAATCACAGAAAGCTTTAATCCATTGAATTCACATTTGAGTACACTATGAATATATGCCAATTAATTATATTTTTCTCTTATAGTTGGTTCAAAAGATCCTTTAATTTTTTCTTTTTAGTTTTGTCTTAATAGTTTTATTTTTCCTGAGTAAACTCTTATATTTAAGTGGAATTTTATTATGATAACTCAGAGTTTGACAGCAGAATTCATAGCTTTTATTAAATCAGAAGTCAAAGTCTCCGCAGATATATTATTAAATTCCCCAGACTCTTGAATGATAGAATCCTCAGTGGAAGCACTCAATGGTCAATTTATGTTCCAACATTGACATTTGAGAAGTGGTTTGCAAGATTTAGATGTTTGCATCACAACAGAGCTGGCAGTAACAGAATCAGGATTTTTTTTCTTCTGTCAGCTTGCTGTCAACAAAAGGGAGAGAGCAAATGTAATATGTAGTACTTGATGTTAGAATTCCCAGTTCATCAAATTACTTGATTTTACATGCATGCATCCATCTATAACCTTTAGAACAAATGGAACATTCAACAACACTGTACTTGACTATAATCATCAGATCTTTCATTATGCAGCAAAATATTTTACATAGTCTGGAAAAAGGGTAAAAATCAATGTTAAAGAGGAAATCTAGAGTTACATTTGCCCCAATGACAGTTTTTAACTATATTCAGAGATTTAAAAAAAAAACTAAATATTATGGGTATATGAATCCAAAAAATGTATCTGAAAACCCCTGAATAACACTGTATACCACTAGTCTAATCTAATCATTGATTATGGCAAGTGTTGGCATAGAGTGTTGGCAGTCTATGTATTCAGCTAGTCAGTGCTTCCAGCGACGGCATATATTTTAAAACAGTTATGTTTAATTTTTATCACATTTATTTATTTAAAAGGCTAAATTATTAATTTATAAAAACTCCTCTCATTCTAAATTAAATATGCATAAAATTTAAGATATTAAGGTTACCTTTAGATAAATGCATTTACTTTATCATGCCCTTTTATGTTGCCACAGATTTATTACAGATTTCAGATATATTACATATTTATTATAATATGAAAGCATTTATAGAATATTTGTTCAGTAGTATAATACTAACCTTCATTTGTTTGCATCTTGTCAAGATACAAGAAATGACACCACTGAACTTGCAGAGACAACTCCATATTCAACAACTGGTGAGTGTAATTGACTTCAAAGATAGCTTATTTTATGAATATTTTCAATAATAATTATCCTTGTTATAAATTGATATAACATCAGTATATTAAGATATTTACAAATGTAATTTTATTTTCTGTTTAATTGTTAAAATAGATTACATTAAAAAATTTCAGATTATCCTAAACCTCAATCACAGCCATGTATGTTGATTATTTATGAATTATAAGTATAGGTATATTACATAATATTGATATGAAATTATATTTTTCTTCAAAATCTTCAGATTGTCTGAAGCCTGAAACACAACCCTGTATGTATTTTATATATTAATTATATTTGTATAATTTATAAATAATAAAAGGTGTATTTGAAATATTTACAGATTATTCAAAGCCTCAATCACAACCATGTATGTAATATATATATTTATATGATTATATGTAACTTATTAAATAATCTAATCATATTTTTAAGAATTTTTTTTATCTACTAGTTCTTTCATGTTAAATATTATAAAGTCAATTTATCACAATAATTTGGTTTTGCTCTTATGGATTATTCCATGCATTAGTAAAATTGTGCAGTCCCAATTGGTGTTTTATATATTATTTATCTACTTGAAAAACCAAAGTACTTGACTATAATGTAATTGTAAATGTTTATGCAATCATTTGATAGATTTTATATTTAATTAATTAGAGTTAAATTAATTTATTTAACACAATTTACTCCACTCATAGAACATTGTAATGCTGTTTTCCAAGTCACAACAATATTTTGAAAATACAACAGTCATCACTAAAACGTTTATACATAGTTATTGTTCAACTCTTAAAACTATTTGTAAAGTTCTACTTCTCTCAGCAAATGTTTTTTATGAGAATATATTGCTTAGACATTTAATATATTCCTGTAGATTTCATTTAATATCTGACTAATATTTTCACTAAGTTTATTAGATTTATTATTTAAGATGATAAAGGATTATTTTATGATAATTTTATTCTTATGTATCTGCAAAATATAGTAAAAAGAAATTATTTAATTACCAATGTATACCTATTGAAAAATTGTAATAACTGCAGATTATTACATACTGTTCACTTTTTATTTCGGTACACTAGTATTTTTATTGCACTGATCACCATCATTTTTCAAAATAGATAGAAAACACACCAACAGTAAAAATCACTCAACAACTAAAAAACTAATGATACTTTTCTATTTAACAAAAATCTAAATTTATGAGACTGTTACATTTGTAACAGGATAGAGTGCACAACTGTTAAGGTAGTTCTGCTATTTGACAAATGCCTGCACCAAGCCTAAAAATTATTGGAGCATTCATATATATAATGTCCTTATATATATATATACCTATTATTTTAAATCAAGCAACATTTAGTTTTTTTATTTAAGGCTAAGAAAATAGTGTGTTAGATATATAATTGAATATAATGTTGTCTGTGTTTAAACCTATTCAACCCAAAATAGTAACGTTAAGTCCCAAATACGTCTGATGCAGTCACTAAAATATTGCAGCTACAGCAGATAAAAAAATAAAATAATAAAGGTATAATAAAAAAATATTGCATTAGCTTTCCTGCACGCTGCCTACCTATAAAAAGAAATCAATTATTTAATAAGTAAAGTGCTTTGCAAGCATAATTGCTAAATGTTTATTTGATTGGTTTGCATATTTTCAAATTATAGATTTCATTTATATTATTTGTAAGATATTATTATTCTTGCTGTGTTTATTTTGAAAGGTCGTAAAATAAGACAATTATTCTTGAATTCTACGATGTTCAGAGCTGAAGACTTTCGATTTATTCGTTATTTAGGATTAAAAAAGGCTTCAAGATGAAGAATCGTTTATTGATTCAGTTTGTTCAATTTCTAACTGAATGGAACTCTGACAATGGAATTCAAACAATGATAATGTTGGAAGACATAATCTAAAACAATGCTGAAAGGCCAGGTCCAGCTCCTCATGTACGACCAGCAGAAATTATTGAAAGTTTTCAATATTTTTTTACTGATGACATGATACAATTAATTATTTTGCATACTAACTTTGAGGTTGTCGCAATGATAATTGGACTGAAATAGGTGTCTTCGAACTTAATGCATTTTTGTAATTCTCTACTTAATGGGTGTTATGAAAGGAGGTAAACAGCATCTGTGTGGTTTCTGCGATAATGAATTCGGACAACCTTTAATTATTGCGCCATGTCTAGAAATCGATTTTTATCCAAATTAAAATATCAAAGAGAATGATTAGTTAATTGCAGATTAGTACCTATAAGAGAAGTATGGCAATTGTTTTTGAGAACTTGTCAGCGCTGCATTATTCCGTCTGCTTTCCAGTGTGTAGATGAACAATTGATTCCCACACATACAAGATCTCCTATATGTGAATATATGTGGAACAAACCTAATAAGTTTTATATTAAAGTTTTGGGAATTGTTGATGCTGACCTTGGGTATTTTCTTGATGGTGACATCTATTTACGCAATTTCGCAAAATGAATCAATGTCAAAGAGTTGTTTGTCAACTTACTAATAGATACAGAATTAGCCGCAAAAATATAACTATGGACAGATTCTTTGCCGGTATCCCTCTATGAGGAATTATTTCGTAATGGTCCCACAATGTGCGGTACTATAAACAAGAACATAATTAAAATCCCTCGTGAATTCATAGCTAGACAACGTTCGCTACATAGCACTCTATTTGGATATAATGGAAACATTCAGCTTTCTTCTTATATGGCTCATCAAACCAAATGTGTTCACAACACTAATCGTGTTAATGAAAATCACTCA
>JAUZNC010057995.1:26243-81247 GCA_034780395.1 Vannuccia rotundouncinata | reverse complement strand
AAATAAAGATATGTTAGTATATATGTATAACATTCATATTAGCAACAAAAATCAGTACAATTCATATAGAAGGTACCTAATATCATTAAAACTGGATTTTTGTCGATCCCATTATAAAAAATAACCTATAATTTGTTGCTCAATTTAAAATGGATCATTATTGTATTACCTACTATGCAATTTTGAATTACATTACTTATACGCGGCTATATTATTTATATCGATCTGATAAAAAAAATTTCAAATCGTTTCAGGTTCTTTCAATGGCGCAAACAACTTGGGCAACGAATCTACATTTACAGATTCATTTAACGGAGCAAAAAACTTGAACAGTGAATCCACATATCTTCAATTGGCACACATCGAAGCTATTAGAGAACAAACTGTGCAGATGCGTCAAATTGGAGGTGCACTCGAAAAGATTCACTCGGAAATGGCACTATTTCGAAACATATATGCAAAAGTTCATTCCGTAGATGTCCATGAAAATAATTAGATTTTTCTATTTGTTTAGTTGTGATATAATCATACAAATCTACATATTACGTATTTTTACACTGATTGTTATCTATAAATCTAGTACAGTATATCCATCCACTCCTAACTTTTTTGTAATAAAGTGATTATATATGGTGTACATATTCTATGTATAATTTATAAATTGCATTTGTTATTTTGGTTGGTAGGTATTTGTTGACTATTTGCATTTTTGTAATCTGTACTCTGCAGCAGATACATTTTAGTAATGTCAAATCTTATGTGTATATAATAAAATTAATATTATCTATGTATTTGTGGTTATATTTGTATATTCTTGCTAAATTCATTATACATTCATAATATATATATATATATAAAATATTTAGAAAAATATATAATTATCAATGAGTGAATAGAATAACATATAAAAAACAAGATTATAAATAGTAGTAAGGTACTCATATTTATAATAGCAGCTTGAAATACTCGGAATTTTTTTTAGTACTACAGGTATATATTTAATTATATAAATAACTGACTTTACTAAAATCTAATTGGTAAAAAACACTTTATATTTAATGATAATAAATTTTGGAAGTGAACAAAAATTATATACATATAAATAGAATGGTGGGGATAAAAAAAATAGATAAATTATTTCATTTTTAATATATAGTGAAATTCAAAAAAAATTATAAATATATTTTATCGCACAAATGAAAGTAAATAATGTGACTGGTATTTAAAAATATTAGGTATTAGCTGATAATCATAAATGTATGATATAGTATTCTTAATTATATACCTACATAAAATGAATGTATTGTAGAAATGATAATTTGGATCAATAATTTAATTATATTGAATTAGAAATATAATTTACTTTACAAAGTTAATATTCAGATAAAAATGCACATTAAAAATACGATATATATACCTACGAATTTGTATATTTTTCAATTTCAAACTTTATTAAAATAGGTTTATGGAAATTATGATTATATGGATACATAAGATATGAAAACGATTTATAGATATGTACTCTGGTGTGCCAAATAAACGTAACCCCACCCCCGGTTTATTTATTTAGTGTCAAAAAATAAATAAAATTTATTGAGGCCACGAATAGCTTCAATTCGAGGGAATATATATAGTACCTATCGCATAGATTGCAATCAGGAGAGTATGATTATGATGGTGGCTGCACATGTAAATTTGCACCCTGATCGAAATAACTGATTATATTGCGAGTATGCAAGCATTTTTTATAAAAGAAATCGATTTATTAAAATCCATAGATTTCCTCTGTCCGATAAAACAATGTAATAATATTTGTCTATTGGAAGTAATATAATATTTCCTCAAATATATGCTCAAAAACATACTTTTGATAGCGCTACATAGATACCTCCCATTTTAGCCACATATAAATAATGTAAAAAAGATTTTTTATGAAACTAAAATTACCTAGGTATATCAGTAAAAACAAATATTAAATAATATACATAAAATGAAGGAATATATTATATATGTATTTATATTAAAAAGTGAAATTAATATTACATACCTAATGATGATACAGATGTCCTTAAAATGTAAGTAATTGGTTCGTTGCATTTATGTAATTTGCATGTACTAGTATGTAGTAGCTACTACTATATGTGCTCAACAGTTTACGTTTTAAGTAACAGAGAATAAAAATTTAATTGTTTTTCTCTCGATAAAAATGTCATTCCAATAAATTATATGTAAGCTGTCACTTTTATAGATAAAATTAAAAATGATAAAAATTATTATTTAATTATTGATTATTTAAACTTTTCTTTAAAATTAAATTTTTATAAATATATTTGGATAACTATAGTATGATAAATAGTACTACCTATAATGGATAAAAAAACAGTGTGGCACTTAAACTGATATAAAATCTGAACTCATACGAATATTTGTTTCGGTTTGTTTTATAGTAGTTGAAATAGGTAAGATGGCTTATAAAAAATATATATCCATGGAGGGAGAAAAATGTTTCCTCATATTATATTATTTGTTGTTAATGACCATAATATAAGGTCAGTAAAGAATAAAATTGCCTGAATTTGCAACACAAGAATGATTTGTACTATTAAAAGCTGAAGGCGAAAAATCATGGGCATTGCTTATATGATCTTGTTTATTAATAAACGAAATTTGAAATAATTACTTGCAACAGTTATCGAACTGAATCAATTTTAATGCGTGTTGCATAAAAGCAACACCGAACTTTAACGGTAACTGTTTGGCAATCTCCCAATCCAATGGAACCACTCAAATATTTCAACGTCTTCTTTACCAACTAGATGAAGGACACTATTGTCGAAAATACCAAAATTTTCGCTAAAAATCGCGGGGGTCATCCTTCCGACTAACACTTGAAAAAATCGATGTAGGTACATATTGTTGGCTTATTTAGAATGACAGTTATTATAAACTACCTAGTTACAGTTGCGTATCTCACAAATGCCAATTTCACCTCAAGCTATGATTTGTGGCAATAAAAGGATTTATTCACTTCTACGACAAATAAATGGGTTACTGACAGAAATGATCCGTTTCGAAAATCCGCCTAATTACTAAACATCTTCAGAGGTGATTGTTTGAAGATATGTGAAGAAAATGATGCAGTAGATGAACAAATGATACCTTTCAAAGGTAGAAGTCGGCACAAACAGTTCCTGCCAAAGAAGTCAGGGTTCAAAGTTTTTGCCAGGTGCAAAGTCAGTGGGATCATCTACGACTTCTATAATGTCTACGAGTGAAAGTCTTATGAGCTTGCTAAAGCTGCTTCCTTATGTGGAAATCAACGAGAAAATGTTGTCATTCATTTTGTCAATTATCTTATTCATTTTGACCACTATTTAACCAATAGAAACATGATGTTGCAACTGAAAAAATGGGGAATATTATTTATCTATGGAAAAAATGCGCGCAGACAGACTTCTTTTAAAACACATAATAGTATATAATGCTGGTTTAAATAAAAAAAAGGTCTTAATATATGATGTCTATAAGTAAATAGCTTACGAAATGGTGGATTTAGTTTATAAATATACATCATCATATGAAAAACATTTTAAACGTTGTACTAGAGGATTGCCATTTTACTATAGATGGTTGCCAAATTTTAAATAAAAAAGTGGAGAGGAGGTGGGGGGGCTTGCCCACCTTGATTGCGCGGTCCTTCCTGACAACAGGTTCAGATTCTAAGTTATAATTAATTATTCTAAATATACCGATTTAACACTGAAAAGTACAAGCTTGAATTATATATTGGATATAACGGACTGTATTTGTTGAATCTAAAGAATATATAAATTCCATTTATCGGGTTATCGAATCATACAGTGACTCATAACAATAGTTATAAGTAATATTTATACAATAAATAAATAAGTTAAAAATGTAAGAAGTTTGTAATGGATTTCTAATAAAAAATTTTATACAATGGTTAATTTCATTGTTGGCATGCATTATATTTAATGCATATAATATAGATATATTTATAAAGGTTTTTATTTGGGATTCAAGGATCCATAATCTGATCTGCTAGAGTTGTACACTATAGGCCTACTCTCAAAGTTTAATAAATCATTTATACCTAGTAGTTTTTAGTTTAAAAAAACAACAACAATAAATGGTAACGTTATATAAGATTTTTTTCACTTGCCATAGTCATCTGCTTGTGTAATAAAATTTTCTGTTTGCACCGTTAATTGATCCAACTCCGTCATTAGTTCTGTTAATTTGTTGCGAATAATACTAAATTCATCTCTTTCTTCATACCTCGGACTGAGAAAAAAGCTCAGATCACCTAAAAATGTGCATAATATATTATTGTCTATATTAATGTTCTATTAAATCATAATTTCTGTACAATTATGTTTGTTAATGTTGATTAATTGAATTAGGTACATATACAATTAAATATTTTAAATTAGTTAGATATCTTTAAAAACAAGCTGTTTAATCGAAATGGCTACAACCACAATATAATGCGTTTCACAAAATACGGATTTATATTGAATGCTGTCTGTCATGCTGACATGTCATCGCATATTTATAATATTTTTAGATAATGCAAAAAATAATACAGTTAAGTTGAATCCTTTTTTACAATGATAGGTAGGTATACATAATCATAGACTCTGCAAGTGATTCGAAAGTTATCAAAAATCCTGACAGTAGGGTGGTGAGCAACCTATAATTGTCACAGAGTTTGAACCCAACCAATTGACCCTTCCCAATTTTTATATAGTAGATTTAAACAATTCACAAAATCGACTTTGGAGTTTACGAAATTCCGTATTTCAGGAAAATTACGCAAAAATCACATGCCTGAATACTATTGAATAATGTGTAGGCACAAACCTGGTTCAATTCCTTCTTTAATTGTTTCTAAAAGATCTATAGGCATCTGAAAATGAAAAATTATTAATTAAGTAACTTTCTAACATTTCAATATATCAAACAAAACTTTATTCGTATGAAATATGCACAATATTTGAATAGGCAATTAAAGCAGTATCTACGAAAAGTGTGTTTTATGGTATCATATTAACATTACAATTGGTTATTTTCTTATCAAGGATAATTTTCTTATTGATCTTGTGCACACACATGTCCCCTTCCTCTTATAATGGTCCAATAAATGGGCACTAATTGAAGGATTGCGAGTTTGACTATGTTATAGGAATGTTGTTTTCGATCAATACAGAAATCCCCTAAGAATACTTAAATCCTAATAACATCATAAAACAGCCCTCACCAGTGAAATAATGACCAGAATGAAATAATGACCACTTCATGACCATTACACTTGATTGATTAATAATCTATGACATTTATATAGATCACATTATTGATGTTTTTAATATATATATATATATATATTTATTAAATAACATTGTAATAAATCAGTAAAAAAACTTTGATTATTTAATTATTGATGTTTGATAGGTGCATCTGTGCTTATTAACCCTAGAACGACTAGGCGTTTTTATACCCCTAGAAAGAAAGAAGGGGGGTCAAATTGACCCACATCCCCTAACTCTTGATAGAAGCAACCAAATTTCAAAATAAAAATTTGCAATAACTTCTTAGTCATGAAATCTATCGATTAGAATACATTTTTAAAATTATGCTACTTGTTCACAATATCAATAAATAGTATAAACATGTTTTTTAAAGGAATTTTTTATTATAACTTTTTTAATAAATAAGTTATTTACTTTCTTTTTTAAGGAAAACCAGATTAATATATAGTTGTGTTATATCATCCTTCGTGATATCTAATCATCAAAAATATAAAAAAGTGACTTTTAGATATTTCAACCCATGATCTGGATCAAAAAATAGAGTGATCCAGATCACACAGTTATAAATATCTGCTGTTGAAGAAAATTTGGAATTCAATGTGTAATTACTATTTAAGAAAGAATATGCAATTGTGGACCCAAAATTTACTCCAGTGTACTAAAATCACGAGTCTTAGTTTTTATCCAGATCAAAGTGTATCAGATCCGGATCATAGAGTAAATTCAAATAAATTCAGGATTATAATACGTAACCATAATACCAATGTGTGTACAAAATTTGGAATTAATATAATATATTTGAAAGTTAGAATCACCATTTTAATGATTCGAAATGCTGCTTGATTATAGGAGTCAAAAATCGATATTAAATAATAATGTAAAGGGTGGTCCAAAATAATTAATACAAAATTCGAAAGCCCTAAAAAAGTTATGCAGGTACTGAAAATTTCAGACCAATCGACCACTTCTCTGCATGCTAGAGCTCTTTAAAAATGTATGGGTCAATTTGACCCTCTCCCTAGTCTTTATAGAGTTAAAGTACCTATATTATACACCTACATTGAAAAGATATAATACGTAGTTGACATTGTTAAATCAAAGTCATAGTTTATGTATTTAATTATTGTTCAATAATTACACTTCATATTATCAAAAGATGAATAACATTACCTAAAATAAATAATCCTCCATTTTTTACCAAAATAGTTGGTGAATAATTGAGGGATTACTGTATTTTATTGAAAAAACAATATATAACTTCGAACTATTCCAATAACCAAAATAATAAAATTAGATAAAATATTTCATAACTGTTTTTTTTATAAATATAAATGAATTAGATTTATTTTAAAAATTAAGTTTATATTCAAGTTTTCAATGCAGGGATTTGTTTGGCTTTGGAGAATTAAAGTAGATTTTGTTTGTTAAAATAGATAAGTAAATACATCTCATTTTTCCTATTAATTTAATTAATAAGTCCTATTATTATATAGTATAATCCAGTTAATTAAATTGGTCCGTATATTTTTCTTTAAGTTGGAAAATTAATCTAAAAAATTATGTTAGCTATATATTTTTTTGTTAATTTTTGGGATTTTTATCAGAGTTTGTATGAAATTTTTAAAGCAATTAAAAATACTATTCCTAGACTAAATAAGAAATTCCAGCACTTTTCTAGCCCTTTAGTTTACTACACTAAAGCAACAAGCACGATATGTAAATGTACATATATTAAAAGTGATGTAAAACTTTGCTCTATGTGGTTCCTGAAGTATGAAATAAAAATATGAAATTTGAAAAATATAATTGTTCCACACAGTTCTGGACTATCAAACTTATATAAAAATGGACAATATAAATTAAAGATTATTAAAAAAATTCTCAAAATTTTCAGAAATTCGGAAAATTTTCTATAATATATGTTGAAATTGATTTTTGCAATTCAAAGACTTTTCCAGTTTTCAAGACCTGTACAAATACAGTTTTATAAGTGATGTAATGAATAAGGTTGAGTGATGCAAATCCGGACATTTTTGCATTTTTTAAATTTATAATTTTAAAAAAAATATATCGTTTTTCATTATAAAATAGTTGAAGGGTTATGAGCTCTGACTGACTAACTAACTATTTACTTATCATCTACCATTTATTATATATGTTCTTACGTTTAAGTTGTTCAACATGATATACATATGTTACTATTTACATTCTTCACATTGCATTACTTGTTGTCTAAACATTTATTTATTCATTTGTTTCAGATAATTATTCCATGATCATTTCTACTAATACAATAATTATCTGCAAACAAGTTCTTCTTTATGATCATTGAATAATCAATCAAGTCAATATGGTCATTCTAAACTGTGGCGTTCCCAACTGCAACTATGAGACTACCGAAGCAACAAAAGCAATTGCAATAGCTCTTCTCACCAATCACAATCTCTCTGATCAACTCCCGATAACCAATCAGGTCAATGCAATCCGTACTAGAGGACCAAAGCTTGACCGATCACGAATCTGATATGAGCATTGACAATGAGATATGGAATGCTTTTGAACAACGTTGGGACAACTTTCGCTGTGGTTCTGACATTGAAAATGCCTCAGCATCCCTCCAGTTATTCCAATGTGCTACACAATCTCTCGGAGATGCTCTCGAATCTACAGATGCTCTACTGAAAGCCAACCCCATAATAACTTCCCATCCTGTTGAGGAAGTCATTGCCGCTATGAAGTCACATGGAGTCAAACGCACCGAATTAGTTGCCATGCAACAAAGCTCTGACGAGACATTTTGAGCTTTCTCAGCAAGAGTCCGGGGCAAAGCAGAAACATGTGGATTCACAATCAATACTAGTTGCGAATGTGGTGCAAATAATGTAGATGATTTGCGACGTTCTATTAGCAGGAATTGCAGACATAGACATATGTCGCAAGGCCTTGGGGGTTGAAGGTTCACAACTGGTAACCATCAATTATGTCATCAGTTTAATTGAAGGCAGAGAAATGGCTAGAAATGCCATCCCTTCTACCATGAATTCAGCCATCTCCTCATTCAAACGATCATCTCAAAAACAAGAGGTCAGTTTCAAGCCTAATTTTTTTAAAAGCTTAACTCCATCTCCTGCAGATAAGGCTAAACATGCTTTCTGCCCTGATTGCAAGAAAAATTATTTCTTGTTCTCAGAAACCTTTCGTGGGTGGAACGAAAAGCCACATGAACGATGCAAAGAATGTTACATGGCTCAAAGACAATACCGTATTGACAGAAAACCAGCTACACCCCAATCTACCTCTTCAATAGCCAATAAAAAACAGCTCAAATCGTTAGCCTCCAACACCATATCTTCACACATGGTGAATGGAAAAGAGCACAGTTCACTAAGCATCCTACTGTCCAGTTGCGCATCAGTCTTGACAAGAAAACCCCCAAAACTCTCTACAAACAGTCACCAAAAGTGGTTGCTAATGTCAATGCAGTCACTGATAATAGTAAAATTTCATAATGAGCTAAAATGTTTGATTTAATAGTTCAGAATTATAAAAAAATTATTACCCTCATTTGGCAATACCACATAGCTGAAAATTTTAAAAACAATAATTTTTTGAATTCATCCCAGCCTGGGGCATATATAGGTATCAAGTGTGAGTTATAATGTGTTTCTTAAGAAGTACATTTAAAGAGGATTTCATGAAGCAGTAATTAGCTTAGTCCTAGGCTTAACGCTGTGAAAATCAATATAGTTAGTCCAAGTCTGATTTCATAAATATACTTACCTAGTTCAAGTCTGATTTCATAAATGTAGTTAGTCCCAAGTCTGATTTTATAAAGCGTAATTAGTTAATACCAGGACTAAAATATTTACTCTTTGGTTTAATCCTAGAACGACCTGGCATTTTTATACCCCTAGAAAGACTAGTGGGAGAAGGAGGGGGGGGGGAAATTGACCCACATCCCCTAACTCTTGATAGAAGCAACCAAATTTCTATTTTTTGCAATAACTTCTTAGTCATGAAATCTATTGATTGGTATACATTTTTAAGTTATACTACTTGTTTAAAATATCAACAAGTGTATAGCTACTATTTGTTAAAAAATCAATAAGTGGTATAAGGATGATTTTTTAAAGATTTTTTACAATAACTTTCTAAATAAATAAGCAATTTAGATTCTTCTTTTTTAAGGAAAACCAGATCCAGATATAGTTCTGTTATATAAAAAAAATTATTTTGTGTTATCATGATTTCTAATATGTGATCAAAAATATAAAAAAGTGACTTGTAGATATTTCAACCCATTATCTGGATCATAAAATAGAGTGATCCAGATCACATAGCAATATATATTTGATGTTGTTGAAAATTTGCAATTCAATGTATAATTACTATATAAGAAAGCATAAGCAACTTTGGATGCAAATTTTACTTCAGTGCACCAAAATTACGATTTTTAGTCAATAATCTTATGATCACGATCTGAATTCAAATAAATTCAGGATTATAATACCTTATCATAATATCAATGTGTGTACAAAATTTGGAATCAATATAATATCTATGAGAGTTAGAATTACAATTTTAATAATTCGAATTGCTGTTTTGATTAAAAAGAGTCAAAATTCGATAATGAATAATACTATAAAGGGTGGTCCAAAAATCTTTTTATATACATCATTGGAAAGCCAGAACAAAACAAAACAGAACAGAACTTTATTATTTGTTTTATTTAGTGTTTTTCGGAACCTGCAGTATATTTACATTACATTTAACATTATGGTGGGATGTATTTGAAGGCACTTTTCAAAGAGAACAAGTTTTATGCGATAAAAATTACTCATTTGTTTCATATATAGTAACATGGAATTTGGATTGCACTACCGGCTATCGGTTTTTATGTATAGGTATAATCTTTTTTAAAGTTATGTATATTTTAATTTAACTCAATTATTATTGAATTGTTTTTAAATTCACTAGAGTGTATTAGTGTAATTAGATAAATGCTATGTGTAGGTATAGTGTAATTTGGTTTATTTATTAAGGATAGTTTTGAAGAATTGTTTGACACACTGCCAATTCAGCCCACTTTATGTTGTTTTACTGCAATTGTATATTAAAATTTTTAATCCTTTTCAGTTTTTTAAAAATATTTTATTGTTTTTGCCATATTACATTTGATAATAAAATATAATGAAAAAGTAAGTCATACATCTTTGCTTTCTAGAATTCGGTTTTCTGGTTTAAAATTATTAATATTTTCATTTTGTAGATACTGTACTGATGTTTCCTTTGAATTTTTATTTTTGTAAGAGTAGTAGGTTTGCAATAAGCAAGTATAATAAGAGTGACCAATTTATATACTATATAATACAATTAATATACAAATTTCATTTCTACTATTTTCATTGAATGTCTATAAATATATTTTAGTCCATGATATTAGTTAGTCATAGGCTTAGTTAACATTGCTTTATGAAATTGAGTTTAGTTCATCTTATTAGTAAAGTTCTGTATTAGAGTTAATACCATTAGTTGAAAATACTGCTTCATGAAATCCAATCTTAATGTTATATCATAAATTGCATTATTATCTTTATGATTTATCCTTTACCTATTACAGATCATGTCTTCTAAGAACTTTTCATTTACTAATATACTTACATGTATATTTGCACCCCTCTATATAAAAATGTATTGAGCCACCTGGGAAAATATATATTGCACCCCTGATATAAAATTTTCTGATTGTTTTTCTTCATTTAGTAATATCACCCTGAATATATAAATCACAGCTGTTTGGACTTAGGTACTGCAAACAAACATCATACCAAATCAAAAATAAATTCTTTGATTTATAAAAGTTATGGGAAACATATATTTTTCAAACAAATATTTTTCAACACCATTATAAAATATGTAATCTTTTTGGTGAAATGTGAAAACATCTAATTCAGGCATTTACAAAACTTTTATCCATGGTAATTGATATAGCATAGGTATAAGCTTAAAAACAAATACATAGAATGAATGTAGTGTTTCACAATGTGAAGGGTGGCCAGTGCCTTTTTCAAATCACTCAAATTACAAATCTAGCTTGTACCAGTTTAATGTTTTTCACTACCAGTGCACTTGACATTTCCATACTTTTGAACCTTAATTAGTTATTTTTGTTGTTTGATTGCTTTGTTACCTAGCACAGCAATATACCATAATTTTATATATTGTATTAAACTTATATATTACTTCAATAAAATATTATTACAATAAAATAAGACTACTACAATTTTAAATATGTTCCAGGGTTACCCCCTTGCCATTCTGGATCCCCCCCCCATATTTTATGAATTTCAAAGTAGCTTTTTATTATATTTTTTAGTTATGGCCCTTTAAAGTTAAACAGTGTAAGCGTTTCTGAATTTGCCCCTTCCAGATTCATTCTATCTTACTTTAATCAATACTGTAACATTGATTAGTCAATACTAGATGAATAATATTCATATTGGTAGATATTAATAATAAAAAACTGATAAATATATCTATATGGATAAAAGAATCATTATGAAATCAGTGGTTAAAGTAATGCTTGTCTTATTTCCAGAGAAAAAGTTACAAATTTGTAACACTTGTCTGGCAGAATAAGTAAAATAATTTATGTTTTTATGGAATATGATAAAATTATGTGGTAATTATAATAATGTATGTACAATTCTCTCAAATTTCTTAATATAAGATTATTATATATATTTTTATGTATTTTTTGGTTTGAAAATCATAGACTAGTAATATTTTATATGGGTAAGTAAATAATCCATGTGTGCAAGTAAAAAATTTGGAATGGGCAATGGGTAAAGGAAAATTCCTTGTCATCTAATTTAATAGTGTTTCTCAATGTTAAGGATGGGTAGGTGGGTCTTCCTGCAATGCTAACAGCAGACAATGTTTAGAAAAATAAAATATTAACTTACAGTCATTAAATTTATTAAGTTATTATTAATTTTCTTTTTGTGAGTTTACTAAAACAAATCATATTAAAAAGCATATTTTTAAAATAACATTGTACTTGTAGAATTGTGTAATTGTAACATTGTAAATGTAATGTAGAGAATTATATAAATATTTTAACCCTAAGGACCATATTCTAAAACCATCTTCAAGTTTCAAGGCTTTCTTGAGAATATGATTTTATTATTGTTTAATGATTCCTTGAAACTTGAGGATAGTTTTAGAATATGGTCCTAAGTAACATATAAATAGGTGTGCAGACCAAAATAAATAAACTATAATCAATACAGTAATAAGTATATTTTTTTCAATGTGTGTGTAAGTGAGCCTAATTATTTTTAAATTTATTTATTATCTTAGTCGCATTTTTAATTTTTCAAGCATACTATTTGTAATTGATATTTTATTAAAAGTTTTCCTTGAAGAAAGTGGCTATTACACCAGACCAGTTCGGTGCATTAAATGGTGATAAGCTATTACATCAGAGCACTGTTTTATTTTTGATTAATTATTATTAAATATCATAACTATTGCTATAGGAACAGTACATGAGGTTTAGTAATTGTATAAATGGAGTACAGCAGTACTACTACTATTTAAAATGAAATATATTACAACTATTGGTATATCCTTTTATATAGTCATACAATAATATTATATTTTTGAATGTCTTATGATTGTGCGATAATAATAAATAATAATAAAATTAATAACTCATTTGTTTATTTTTGTCAAATATATGCACCCCACTATTGAACAAATATTGCAAACTAAAAAATCAATGTACTCCAATTGGAATGATCCTTAAAGTTATATAAATAGTTATGAAATTAAAAACAATGTTTAACTTCATCAGTAAATATGAATGATTATTTTCCTTTTATTCAATACTATTATGTATTTGTGATTCTATACTCTAATTTCATGATGATCATCTTATTCATTATATTTTTAATAACCCTGGCTATGCACAAATTTTGAATAATATAATATTTTAAAACTTGTGTGTTCACTCTTAAATCTATACTTCTCTAAGATTATTATTAATTCTTTTTAATTTTGTAATTTTCAGTGATGATTGTAAATCCATTGAAAGCTACTTGAAGAGATTTACAAAAATATTGGAATTGTAAACAAAGATTTAAAATATTGAACATTAAAATATTTTTGTATTCATGGTGGAAAGTATACAAACCATAGTAAAGGCCAACATGCCAATCAGAAGTAAATATTTAGTTTGTTAAATAATTTTATTGAAAGGAAACTTCTTGTAGTAGTATATAAGTAATCCTTAAAAACTGTGTTTTTATTGAAATAACATTATTAACTTAGAAATAGATTTATATATAGACAGACTATCCAGAATAAAGTGTGTGTTTTAATTAATTAATTTCATAGATTTAGAGTATCTAATTAAATTTCAAATATATTTCAAATATAAACCATAATTGATTTCATAGATTATAAATTGTACTGTATTTTATTTAGAATTCTTTTACAAAAACAGCCAGTTTAGTCAAACTTGTAACACTTGAAAAATAAAATAAACATTGTCTCTTTTCTCTTATCTCTGTGTCTGCCTCTTTCTCACACCCATACATACTCTTTTGCCCTCTCTCTCTCTCTTGTCCTCTCTAACACAAGTCAGTAGGTTATAACAAACTTTTTTTATTTTTCTTCAGGTGCAAGTCTTCAACTAACTATGCAGCCAATAAATGCAGACAAAGACAAAATAATCGGTATTTCTTACCAAGATCCCTAAATGAAAATCAGTCTATAGTCAATATCCAGAATTGTTACAAATTGATGGCTACATCTCAATATGCCAGTATACATCCTAGCAACAGAGGATGGAAATGGCAATACAGAGATTATTGGTTTTTGGTTGTTAAAGAATGAAAATTATGATACCATCAAACAGCTTGTTAAAATCTGGAATGAGGAAAATGATGCATGGGAAAAATAAAATTTTCGATCATTGATAAGGATCCCCATTAAATGAACAGCATTTTCTGAAGAATTGAATGTTGAGCTCCAACTATGCACCTTTCAAATATTAAAAATATTTGTAAAGAGGTATCTAGTCTGACTTTATTATCAACAGAGAACAGAATTTGCTACAAAATATTGTCTACTGCAAATCTGAAACTGAATACTTAGCTTATCTAAATATCCTCCAAAGTTTTTCCCAATATTTTCTGAGAAATTAGGGGATTCAAATTTAAAAAGTGGGTATGTTGTATGCAGTATCCAAATGCTGCAAACTTAGTCGACACTACCAGCCAGAAATGGCACAGTTGACTAAGTGGCAATCTTGAACAAGTCAGCTGAAAATTAAATTTTTTTAGAAATAAGTCAAACATTATAAAAAACAAAAAAATAGTTTATTCATAGTTAGTTTCACTTTTATAATCATGGCTGGTCGACCACTTACAATTAGTGATAATGTCAATAATGAGTTTCCTGAATTAAAGCTATGTGATATATACCAGATAACAACAACTAATGAAGCAACCATTGAATGGATGGCTAGTAATGGACTAATCCATAACAAGATGATGTGCAAAAAGTGTGACATATGTATGGTGTATAGCAATTGTGCAGATTCAAATGATGGAAAGTGCTGGTATTGCAAAACTTGTAAATGCCATAAATCAATCAAATTAGATAGCTTCTTTGCTGCAAGCCATCTCCCTATTGCAAAGATCTTTGAACTCATGTATTGGGGGTGTATAGATGTTAAACAGACAATAATCAGTGGAGAAACCAGTGTTTTATGCCACAGTTACATAATCACTAATTGTAAGTGGAACAGCCATGATTACAAAACTGAAAGTGAAACTAACTATGAATAAACTATTTTTTTGTTTTTTATAATGTTTGACTTATTTCTAAAAAAATTTAATTTTCAGCTGACTTGTTCAAGATTGCCACTTAGTCAACTGTGCCATTTCTGGCTGGTAGTGTCAAAAAAAAAGGAAAATGATGAGACATTAGCTACATGTCAGGCTACTGGCTAATGAGCACTGAGTGCAGTAATACAAAACTTTAAATAAATGAAGGTAATGAGTTTCAAAAAATTCAAATGATGCTAAGATGGATGTTTTAAATCTTAGCATCACTCCACACTAATTTAGATGACAATGAATTTTTTATCATACCTAAGTATGAGTAAAATTACTTCTTTTAACTATTAAGGCAATTTCCCATGTTATAGTTATAATTATATCTTGAATATGGGTATCTAACCTAATATTTTTAAATAATAGTGGAAATGACAATAATAGAATAAGATAATAGATAATTTCAATAATGTAGATATGAATATGGGAATGTAGACATGATAAATAAATGTTATTAAATAGAATAAATAGGATAGGTTTATAAAATTAACACTACAAATTTTATTTAAGGAGAGAATTAGCTTAATAATATAAACTTATTAAATAAAAAAACATATACGATAAAATACCAAACGTATAATAAAATAAACTCTGTATAAAAAAACAACTGTTAACAATAAACAAAAATGAATACAAGACACATAAAATTGAAACAGAGGAATATAAATTACTAATTACTAATTAATTTAAGACGAAAACTAATTTTTAATTGTAAATATTATTTTTCTATAAAAACAAATACGTTTAACATTCATTTTTTTCAATCTAACAACTTTTGAACTCAAAATATTATTAATTTTTTTTTTTAATATATTTATTTATATTTACAATATTTACAATATTTCCAATAATATTTCAAACCATGTTGAATATAAAATCCCTTTAAACGAAATGAAAAAATATAGTTCTTTTTAAATTTACGGGTATTTCCAAATATATTTTAGATGATTTATTTAAAGCATTTTTAAATTATTTTCTTCCTTACTTTTTTAAACCAGAATTATACGAGCCTATTCTTTTATTAATGTCACGTGACTAAAAATACAGTCTATGACTTTAAAGATATTAATTATTTGAAATGTGCTATAATCATAATACAATCGTTCTTTAAAAAATCTATATTTAAAAACGGTAAAAAATTATTTTTTCATTGTCCTTTAAATTCCAAAGAATGACAAACAATCGTTCTGTAAAAAAGATTAGGTTTTACAATGAAATAGTCATAAAACTACACAATATATTGAAATTAAAATTAAGTAAACTAGATTGAAAACAAAAATCGACTAAAAATATATACATTTTGAAAATCATTCTTTTATTAATAGTAAGCTTTTATTATATGAGAAACTATTTCATGTAAAACAGACTGATATTATGTGGCTGAATTTTGAATTTTACTATTTAATTTAGAAATATTTAACAATTAACTATTTTTATGTAATTTTACTGGAAAAGTTTTAAATTGATGATATAATAGTTGTAACCAATATAGTTCTATAACCTCCTCATACTCTCTATTGTTCTAACAATCAATTAAATATTAAAACTATAGAAAATAATATGTTTGCCAGTTAAAGATTTTATCATTTTAAAGGATTATGTAGTTAAAAAGCAGGTTATTTTCCCATCTTGCTCTTATTTGTATATTTCTACTTTATAAAATAAATGTCCATATTTTTTTTGAACTGATAGGACACATATATTAATCACTAAGTACATATATGATTGAACTAATTTCTTTTTCAGATATATTAATTTTCACATTTGCTTCATATAACAAATAGCTATTGTAAAATCACAAAATATTAAAACGATCAGCCAAATTAAAATGTAGAAAATTTAATATTTTGGCTTATAACAGCAATGTTGTACAAATTAATTTCCAAATTTAGATTAACCCTTATATTTATCAAATCTGAAGTTAGGAACCAAGTGCAAGATTTAATTTTTTCAAAATAATAATGTATTAAGTGACATGTATAACATATAAATAAAGATTAATTAAATATATCACACTGAGGCAATTACAAATAATAATAGAAGAATTTTACATTTAATAAACACGACAATGAAAGACTTTCGGTGAAAGTTGATATAATATGAGTTGAACAACAAAGAGTAAGATATATAAAGTAGACATTGCACTTCTCAAATTGAGTTAAATAAAAATGAGTAATATATATAAACAAAAAAGTTTACCACAACAATTTGCACAAAATGTCATTACATAAATAAACAAATTGTAAAGTTTTATACGTACTCGCAAAATGGACAAAATAATCGTAGCTCAGAATATAAATGCAATTATTAGTTTTTAATTAATTTTAATAAAATGTATGATAACATTTTTTATGCAGGTAATATATGTAAAAATATTGAACTTGAATACAAAATAAATAAATAGTTCTCAAGTATAGAGATCAGGTGAAAAAAGTTATTATGCTAGAAATAGACAAATACGAAACACAAAACACTTCTACAAGTCACATTAAAAGCTTTCACATAATACCGATACAGTATATTTATAAGAAAATAATACAATCTAAAGATAAATATATAAAATTGATATTAAATATAATTTAAATACTGATGTGTACATATTTATCTAACACAAATCAACTTTTAGCTGACTAAATCCTATTCATTTCATTGAAGTTTTGTGAAAAATATAATAAATATTTTCTACTACTGATAAGTAGAAAACAAATAAAAACGAATACTGCTAATAAAGAGCTGCATTATTCGTCTTCCCAAGGGGCAATAGCGTTGCTTCGCATTGGAGATTTTGGCCCAGTAGCTTCTTGAATGT
The DNA here is from genome assembly GCA_034780395.1 of Vannuccia rotundouncinata. NCBI lineage: Eukaryota > Metazoa > Platyhelminthes > Proseriata > Coelogynoporidae > Vannuccia > Vannuccia rotundouncinata. The sequence continues at coordinate 63,203 of JAUZNC010057995.1, read as the reverse complement.
CGCTGATGCTTCGGCTAGCATTTTGATTACACGACTGACGTTCTGAAAATGGGATAAAAAGAGAAAAGCAAATATTAATAGAGCAATTTTTGGATCAAATAAATTATATTCATGGAAAATCTTACACATAGAAAAAGAGTCAATCAATTTTTTTTAAATATTGGTCAGATACAGATGTTTATGTATGTGTAAGTAATTGATTACTTAATTAAATCGCTTAATGCAAAAAAACAATAATTTTAAAATAAAAGACTATATAGGAATATGTACAATAATTATGTAATCGTTAACTTACCAAAATCGGAGCACTCGTCAGCTCCAACCGCTGTAGCCTTCTTCTTTCCCGCTTGACCCTTCCCTGCTCCCACCACAGCACCTCTGCCCTCTCCCGGCGAGGAGGAGAACAGTCCTCCCACGGCGGTGGGGCCTCCCCTCTTCCTCCCCCCTGTCAGAGCCTGATTATGCCGGTCTTGGGCGGCCTGTAGAGAGGCAGCATAATCCTCGGAACGTAGGAAGCGGGTGTAGGAGTCCTTCTTCATCAGATTGTAGATGTGCTCCTGAGACTCTTCGAATGTGAACCGGGAAGGAGTCTTTAGGGGAGGAAATATTACAAACTCACAATTAAATGAATACAATATTAATGTAAATGTCAATAAATGCGGATAAATTTGATTCTTCTAAAAAGGTAAACAAAAATATGTGTTTATTTAAATACGGAACCTTTAAAACCTAAAAGAAATGTTTGCAGATTATATGAAAACTTTCAATTTCAAAACAATGTTTTAAATACTATCATGAACAGAAAAGATAACCGGTAACTAAACAGCGCGTCTCATATGGATGACCGTCAATGGTTACCTGGTTACCAAACAAAATAGGAGAACATTGGCCTTCAACAGAGCATCACACAAATACAATCACATGATAACTTTGGACATATACAGCTCATGATTGTGTAAATCGATGTATTTGAAAGTGAAGTAGGAGATGACAATAAAGTTGGTAGCAAACTTTCCACCTACAGTCCAGATATTCCTTGATGATGCAAGTAGAGTTACGAGAGTATTATGCATTTTGTCGAGTACCAGACATAAGTTAAAATCAAAAGTAGATCAAACTAACCCGACAGTTCGCTAGTAATTCGATGTCTCTAATCTTAAAACCAGAATGAAATCGATATCACTGATTAGCTTTGTTCATTCAATAATATGTGGTTAAATTGATTATTATACATGAAGGTCCAAAATGTCTTCTTTATAATATAATAATATATATACATAATTATTGCTTTCTCTATCACAGGAGTATTAAAAACTTTTGTTAATTTAAAAAAATTATCACTTAATATGAGTATTACACCATTCACACGAGAAAGACTACCAAGTTGGAGGTATGGTCTTTGTCGAAAGAAAGCAAAGGCACCGAAGGTAGGGCCATATATAGTGTGGAATTAAATGGAGACAGGACTGCTGTGAATGTAAGGTCCGCTATATAGGTGACCCCAGTATACAGAGTATCTATCTATATGTATTTATAGTATTGCTAATGTATTTAAATGTCATCCTTTTTAAAAGACTTTGCATAACATTCATAAAAGCACAATTTTTCATTACCTACATAATAAATATACACAGAACACATTTTATAAACACAGTGTTGTGAAAGTAACTCTTTAAGTATTGATTCTAGATTTTGCCAAATGTATCCATATCAACAATAAAAAAATCAATCGATGAAAAAACATTCTATACTACCAACATGTCGACCAACTGGGTTAATTTCCAGCTTCAAGGATTCTTGATCACGAGACTTTAACGCTTTCAAGTCGAAAAATATGTTTGACTATGAACTTATTCGAGACGAGATTCATTCAATTATAGAAGTGATGGAGGGTGAGAACTTACCAGGAGATTATTTCGTGACGGCAACAGATGGCGCGCAGCTACTAGATATTTCTGCACTTTTATTGATCAAACAATATTTTATATAACAAAATAGCGTCACGAGTTAATTATTTTTTCTAATAATTTTTAAAGATTATTTGACAGATTTGGATTGTATAAGAAGTATTTTCTTCAATTAGTTAATTTATACTATATATGCTACAAGTCCGCTTATATTATATTACTCTTGAATCTCTCTTTAAAAGAGATCATTATACACAAGTAAACCTGCGTAGAGTCTATATATTCTTTCTCTGACATTTCGAGATTCAACGACATCCGAATCCTTCTAGATACCCATATGGATATAATTCTAACTATAGCAACTAAAAAGACAAACAATTCGGAGCTTCAACAACTTCTAAATTCTCATGGTCATTTTATATGTATTCCGCATGATGGTTGATAAACAGACAGCTAATTCGTGTAGATGGATAAAGACAAATGATAATCAAATTTGATTTTGAGAGTAACTAACTGCAGTAAAACTTTCCCTACGAATAGGAAACAAGAGGAAAACTCGCATGAAATTGAAGCATAAGATTCCAAGGTGATACGATCAATAAAATATAGAAAATGTACACATTTTCTGCTTTCCCGCACTGGCTATATAGTCTGTAGCGAAGCGAACTTCTGAGGCGAGTTTTCCTAGGTTGCTAGGCAACCAAAACAACAACAAACAATAATAATGCATATTCAATTATCCGATAGATGTAAGCGGTAATGGAGTGTAAAGATGTTGGGCATGTGTAAAACTAAATATATGTATGTAAACTCATTTTGGATTAATTGATACCTGTAAGACAGGAAGAGAAAATAATAAATAAGATTTTGTTAGACGAGTGAATGAACATAGATAGTTTGAAATGATATTTCATATTATTTATTAAAATTATAACATTGTTTAGTGAAGGATTAATATGACGATATATTGAGAATTATTATCAATGTTTGTTATAATATTTGATAGCATTATCAACCGTTTGTTACAGCAGCTGACTAGCATACCTATAACAACAAAAATACTACATTGTAGTTAGAACAATATGTTAATAAAAATGGTTAAATAGACGCCAGATTATTGTAAATTAGAATCAGATTCAGAGGAAGGGAAATGCTATTATCTGTATCAAATTTAAAGCATACAATATATTATTAACCTTTAAATTAACTAAATATGCAAATAATTATGTTGTAGCCGGCCTAGGTTTATTATGAATAAAAACGATTATAAAGCACAAAACTAATTCAAGACTAATATACCTAGGGGACATTCCCAACCCTCTTTGTATGAAAAATAAATCGATCTTTGACATAAGCTTCTTCTCTAGTCATATTGCGCAAAAAAATGAGGAAACCGCCCTTAAATAAGGATATAGAGAGCTGAGCTCACCCTGAGTTCCCGCTCTGTGATGGCCATAGTCTTTGAGTCTATGTTGATCTCACTTGGAGCCCCACTCGCCAAGAACTCGGCAAAGATGTCACCCGACTGTGTTGCCATATCCCCCAGTGGACCGAACTTGTACGCATTGACGGAAATCCAGAAGGCCATATTCTCCCCGCTAAACTCCTTGTCCAGGAAGAGTTCGAGTGCTCTACGGCCAAGGCTATCGTGGAGCAAGGAGTCGAAGCTGGAACCCCACAAGCGGACCTGTTTGATGGTGGGGACCAGATGGTCATCTGACGGCCATACGTTGGCCTCATTACTCAGCCAATAGTTGACCGTGTCCGTCTGGTCGATGAACCAATCGAAACAGGCTTTCTGCTGTTGGAAGGAGATTAGGTTATCGATCGCTTTGATAGCTGCGCGCGCATGACTCCCAACACCAGAGTGACTGGGAGTGGTAGCTTCTAAAATGGAGAAGAAGAAGTCCTTAGGAGTCAAATTATCAGGCAGAGATTAAATTAAATAGCAATAACAAAAGGTGCAACTCACCTATACCAGAAGTCGCACTTGGCGGTCGGAGTTGCTGCTGAGCGATAGCCAAACACTTTTCCGGGGTCTTTGGATTTATCGAAGGACTTACTGCAACACCGAACAAGGACGGATTAATCGTTGTCTTGGCACGCTTGACTTTAGCGGCCATTCGGGTCTTCATCTGTGACGGAGTTGTGTTCCTCGGGACTCCCTCTTCCACTTTGCAAGCCCTTCCGGGCGGAGGTCTGTGAATGCGCCAGAACGCCCGCTCCTATAGACGATAGCAGCTTCATATTTTAAATAGTTTCTCTGGTTAAATCAATCGGCAATAAACAATAAGACACTATAAAAGCTAATCAAAGCGTGCTGGCATATTGTTTCTGAAATTATCGATTGCACGACAAAGCTAACTTTTAATTGGTTTAATAAGACTTCAATTTTGATAGGCAATTGTCAATATCGATTGTCACCAAATTATCGATTTTACGTATGAACTCAATGCTCACCTGCACATCAATGACAATACGGTCGCCCTTCTTTCTCTCTTTCCCCAGTCGAACTTGCTCTTCGGCCTGCATATAGATAAACTCCCACTTGTCACAGAGCATCTTCTGTAGTTTCTCCAGAGCTGATTGTTCGTACTCTTCCAGACTGTAGCGCTGACGACCACGCATAGTTCGCTTCACCAGATAGATCGCGTAGTCCATTGCGTCCGGTTTAGACACCTTCGAGAGCCAGAAGTAGGGGGCCTGTTGTGTTTAGGAAAGACAACAATGCAAAGTACGTCAAAACAGAAAGTCAACACTACACATTCCGCCGGAAATTATATAAATGTAAACAAACGGAAATTATATAAATGTAAACAAAGCAAGTAAAATATACATAAAAGAATGAATAAACTTACCTGAAATCGATAAAGAACGGTTGGATCATCTTTAACCAGGTGTGATTTGTAATCTGCAAGAGGGTATATGTAGCCATACGTGCACAGGAGATTGGCCAAATGACAGGCTTCCGTCATATCATCGGCTTCAAGGTGATTTGCCAGCCAGTTAATGATGTCACTTCCTGCCACCGCGGCTGGAATTGATGTTAGAAACAGTTTCTGGGGCCTGTAATATAAACGATTACATGTCAGCTTAATGAATTTTTATGAAAATATGTAGATATCAAAAGTTTAAAAATTATTTAATGATATTTTAAACTTTTTTTAAACTAATTTTTTTAACTAATACCATAGATAGCATAAATGAAATAATTCAGCCTATATTACAATCACCAAACTCCAGTTAAAAGAATCACATTTAATTCATCCCTTAGATTTTACACTATTTGTATATAATAAAATAATTTTGGTGTGAAAATCAATTAATAATATAATAATTTAGAGAGCAGAATTTCTAACTTACCTAAATGTGACACCAGTATCAACATGCTGCATAAATCCAACTACTTTCTCCAATTTTTTAACCACTGTATAGCGATATTGACGATCCATCAAAAATACTTTGAAAACTTACTCTGCAAATAAATTATTAAAAATATAATTTATGAAATTCATGCTACACTCTATATATACCATCTGAGTATTTAAAAAAATGTCTACAGCATATTCCCAATTTAAAGAACTTTTGCTACAATAGAAACATTATTACGGACTTTTAATAATGGACAAATTAGTGAACAATAATACAAAATACCTTCTGGTAATATCAATTTTTTCCATAATGATGTCATTTAAACTACTCTAAACTAATCTAATATTTCACAATCACATGATTTTATATTATTCAATTGTCATATTCTTTTATGATAGTACCATGTTTGATCTCAGATTTAAATAGACTCCTTTATATTTACTGCTGCCAGACAAAATCGAATCAATTCAAATTAAACTTTGTTACCAAATTTTAAAATATCTCAAAAATATACATAAACAAACAGTGGACTATATATTTTTCCTGTTGTGTTTAGACATTTAATCAGAAGGTTCATATTGCTAAAAATTAGTTATTCTTTTATAAAACATCCAACTTTTATATGTATAGGTATTATATTACCAATTCAAAATTAACTATCAACAAATTGGTTTATTTTTAATACATATTTTACTGTAAGGCAAACATTGTCTATATTTATTAAAAATCCGAAATAGTCAACTGAATATTTATTAATTGTAAATTTAATGTACAATATAATTATATACATGAAATGTATTAACTATTTTCGAAATTATAAATAAAATTAAATATTTATGTCAAAAGTTTAACAAATAGTATTCAGTATTATCAATAAAACATAAAATAAAATTTAAAAAGAAATTACATAAACATTTTAATAGGCAGACCAGCTACCCTCATGTGGGAGCATTTTCACATTATCAAGTGGGTCCAGAACCTCCTATTTTGGTATCTTGGTACTTTTTAAAGGTTTTTTTCATGTTAATTAGCACTTATAAAGTCATAGGAAGCTGATTAGAACATCAATAAATAGATCCAGATCACATTTCAGAAAAGGAACCTTTAAAAACGTTTACTTTTGCTGATTATAGGTTTCTCATCCCTCATAACCATGTGACTGGACCCCAATGATGCCCTTTTCTGAACTCCTGAAACTGCCATTGATGCTGTGCAACATTTGTTGTAATTCTATTTAATAAATGTTGGTGAAAACCTGAACTTAAATAATTGCAACAACTTTAAGTATAAATAAAATTGTATTACTTTTATTTATCTGAAATATCCGATAGTGTCGCAAATTAATACAATAATATTTCCATTATAATAACAGTGCAATTTGAAGAAAACAAAAAATTTTGTGAAAAATTACAGACTAAAATGCAATTAAAGGAATTTTTAATTGTATAAAAATAAGACAATTTTAGTGAAACAGATGTAAAGTCACTAAATGACCAAGTCAACAAGATAAGATATTACCATAGCACTAAATTATGTCTATGTAGCTTTGGTTATAAACCTACCAATATTTTTAAGAAATATTTTTGTTTGAAAAAACAGATAGCTTACCAATAGATAGAATATATCTGACAAGCAATAAAATATCACAATGCTATTTAGATCAACAATGATTAAATAATTAAAGCTTTCTGTATTAGAAACTATATTTTGAATGCAATATCTGGCATGGAGGATTATGTATCAAGTAAAAGAAAAAGTAAGTGAACTTATTTTTCAAGATAGCAAACTACTCAAAAGGGTTATCAACTATGTTTAAAATGACTTTATAAAATGTTATAAACTGAAAAAATGTTTTATTATTGATAAGTAATAGGGATCTTTTCACCTTTTTTTTTACTGTACTAGGTATATTTTTAAACATTCAATAATTTATAAAATAATATATATTAATTTATATATGTTATTATGTTATATCATTGCATACATAATATGGATTTAAAATAAATAATTGTTAAAATATACATATTAATATATTTAATGTTTATATTTAAATCTGTTTATTTATTATTTTTAATTTATTAGTTTATACATATATATATATATATTAAATTAAAATCATGATATCAGAAAATATAATTCCGCTAGTTATTGTTAAAGGAAAATTTACAGAAAAGTAAACATTGATTATTTACAGAGTTTGTACAAAATTTTTAAAAGCAATTTAATGGCTACTTTTCTTAGGCTAGATAGCAAAAACATGAATATCCAAAAAATAGCTCAATAGATATATACAACTATATGGATATGTCAGCTGTATGAGTAAAATATAGGGATATAGGTATGATTGTTAACTCATATTAGGCATAGGTCAGAATAGTAATAATATAGTAACAATTGTTTGTATAAAGTATAATAAATATATAATAACAATATGAATAAATTAACCATATAAGGAACCAAACTTTACAAGTCACATGAAAAATATTGTATCTGCTAAATTATCCTTTTTGAAAAAAATGATTTCAATTATTTCAACCCTAGGTTGTTAGACTGTCTTGCCATGACAATCCATCATCTAATGGAATTAAAACTATTTTATCAAGAATTGTTTACAGTGTTTCATGTCAACTGGTTTTGTAATTTGTGTATTTATTGCATTTATTACTTGTACATAGCATTCTTATATTTTTCAGTATTTTGTGAGGTTATTCTTGAGTATTTATTGTTTATATTGCTGAGTATTTGGAGTTTATAGGTATTATATTTAATTTAGTTTATAATCTGTAAGATTATTCTAATAATAAGTTGCTCAGGTTTTTTCTTCAGATAATATATGTTAATTTTGGTATTTCTCTGTCCTCTTCTGTTGAAACTAAGGTTTGGTAGAGCCAGGTATGGGTGCTATCTGGGTGCTACAATATATAATGATTTATAATTTACAATAGGTTTTTACATTTTATTATAATCATGATGTAAATAATAGAAGTTAAAAAATTTTATCATTAAAAGTATATGAACAAATGACCATCACTCAGTTATTGTTGGAATGTAATACAGTTTAGAGATGAGAAATATTTCTTTATCTCATAAAGAAATATTTCTCATCTCTAAGCAGGACATTCCTTTACAATGTATGTTGCCTCTTTAGTCAATTAATTAATTATATATGTCAGTATGTTTCTTAACTGGGACTGAATTTCTCTTTGAAGATGAGAGGTACTCCAATAAGATACTTAAGCCAAGCAATAATAATCAACAGACATAAGCAATAATATATTTAGTAAGATAAACAGGAACTTATAAAAGTTGTAAAAAATTTGGGTTGTCTGGTATAGGCAAAATAATTTAATGTATTGTGAATATGACAGTAGAATATTGCTGAGTCAAAACAAAATATTTTATGATTAGACAAAATGTAAGTAATATTTTCTTTTGATTGTGGACATGGCAATTAGTTTTAAATAAACTTAGTACAAGATAGAATTTATTTTTACAACTTTATTAAACTAATGCAATTCTCATGACATGACTGTCTTACCATCCAGTTTCAAATTGTTAATTTATATTTTTGCTTTTAAGACATATACAAATGGTTTTGTTAAGTATTATAAATCTATACTAATGATATATTAGGTAGATAACATATTGTGTTGTATTATAGCATTTTTAGTATAAAATTATCAAAGTAATAATATTAGCAAAGTTGACTTATATTACCCCATCGATTTATGCAACTTAAATTACTTATTAAAATTGTTTATTAGGAGTCATAGTCTTACTGCTAAATTTTATGAATATGACAACAAAACTTATATCTATTAATTTTCATGTATTTTTTCAATTGTATTCCCAAAATTTTATAGCCATTTCATATCTGTTTATATTATATATTTGGCAGCCTGCATTCCATGATAATTGTACTCCAGGTATTTTCCATATTACTCCAATTTAACTAGTGAAAGATAGAATTGGGTGTATAAAGTATACCAGATATATCCTTGAAAGGCTACCATATGAATGCAGCCTGGATGGAATATTTGGTCTGTACACCCAAGTTCTTAGGCAGGATCTTGGTAATAATAGCAAATAAAACCTTTATGAAATACAGGAAAGTATTTTTCTATGGCAATTATACATCTAAAATTTTAAGCAATTTGTATCAGTTTATATATAAAATTGGGCTCTGCACACCCAAGATCTTGAAAAAGTCCTGAATGGTGATAAATGTTATATTATAATATTAGACACTATTAAAAAACTAATTATCTATTTTGAATTTTAAAAAATTAGTATATGCTTTAAATTATAATTTTAAATTAATCTTTTAATTTTAAATTATAAAAATTAATAGAAACGAAACTAAAATATAGTTATTTAATTTAGCCTGTAAAAATGTAAATAAACGCAATTTTATTTTTTATTGTGGTAAAACAATATTGTCAGATATAGAAATCATTGGTATTATTTTACATAACATATATTAGTCAATGTAGCAAACTATTCACATAAAAATTATGACAATTATAAATAAATATAAATTATAATAAATCTTATAATTTTAATAAATATATATAAATATTAATACAAATACAAATAAATAATAATTAATTAAAATCAAATTATAATATCTTAAATGTCAATTTAACCTTAATGTCAAGCGCCTGGTAACGGCTGTGGAGAAGCTACGGTAGCTGTCTTTATTAATTAATAAATTAATAATTAATTGTCTACCTCTTGTATCAAGGAAATTGGAAATTATAGTCTGTAAAATCCTGAATTGGAAATGTCATATTAACATGAAATTGATCAAATGCTCACCCAAGTGAAATAACATATTATTTGAGTGACTTAAAGAAACCTTAATACAAAAGGTCTACCAGTAATAAGAGCGATATGTTTGACATGATGGATAATATCTTTATGTCTTCATGGACAATGGCTTCAAGTCTTCATTCTATTATCGATAATTATAAAGCATCCGGGTTTATCGATGATATATATATACCTACCTATATATATTATAACGTATACTACAATGTGCCTATATTGCATAGATAATACAATAATAGCCATTAATATTAATATTTATAGATTATAATTAAATGAACAAACTATGTTATAACTAGAACTATATCAGCTATCATTATTACTCATATAATCTTTAAAAATATAATAAACAATATAGGTGCTCAATTAGATAGCTTTATATATATATTATGAATAATTGCTTTTACAAACAGACTTGCTTTTAAATTTTAGGTGTTTAATGCCTATTGTTCAATTTACTTCTGTGAAGGTTCTTTCAGTTCGTGGTGTATAAAGTGTGTTTTACGTAAACACTTTTATTTAAACACTTCACGCCTAGCTATAATACACTTGAAGAATCAGAATTACTACAAAAGGAATAAAAGGAAAGCTCAAATCGTGATTATATTTAACAACCGACCACATATGATTGAAGCATTAATTGAGAGCACATTATCACATTATTACTATAAGTACTACAGTATCGATACTATACAAAATGATCTGACGTATTTGAAAAACGCTGCATTACATGCATTCAACTTAAGATAGTGGCCACTGAACAATGGTGCTGAACTAATGATTGTAAATTACTGCTATTGTCATTTGTCATGTAAATATAATTCGAATTTGATTCTAAATAAATAAATAAATATTAAACCTACGGTAGTAGGTTGTTATCTCAATGTTTATTTAAAGAACTATTTATAGAAATTGAGGCAGGGCAATCTACGCACTGTTATAGGTGTTAGGTATTATAGGATAAGCACAAACTATAGGCATTTTTTGACATATAGTCATTATAAAAATATCTGTAAGAGGAGTTGACATAATTTCATTTGAGTTGGATAGCGCCGTCGCAACTCTATCAGTATTCCATATTTCATGTTAATATCTTTTATAGATCTTTAGTTATAGACTCTCAAAATCCGCCAGTTTTCGTAATTCTTCTTTTTCTTCTTTTTCTTCAGACCCAATAACTACCCCTAAACTTCAACCGATTTTGATATTTTTTCAATATACATTAAAATGGGCTGAATTTCAATAAAATGAAATAAAAATGTAAATTTATTTAGCTTTTGATCTGAAATTAGTCGTAAAATGATCATTTTGAAGAATTTTTGAAAATCAATATACTTCAAATTCGAGGTTTACATAAAAAGGAATGAGTTGTACATGGATTGTGAAATTTTTAATTTTGTTACTATAACCATTAAACTTTAAGATATATCAGTTTAAGTATTTTAAAATTGGAAGTAATTTCTATATTTTTCTACACTGTGACCTATTTATAGATTAAGAGAGAAACATTGAGAGATTTAGAGAGAATGGTCCAAAGTGCACAGTTACAAGAACATGTTTGCCAGTTTACTGTTTATTGTCATAAAAATCTATCGATTTTCTATACGCGCAGAAGGAGACGGAGAAACAGAATATGTAGCTAGATATTACTGCTGCTATATTGGTTGTTTATTTCGATGACACGTCATTATAAATAATGTTCATTATTATTATAGCCAAAATGGCAAAAAGTGTGTTAGCTCATACCAAAAAAGAAATGATATACCATAAATTATGTTTCTGTATATATCATATTAATACCTATTAGTTAGCAAAATCAGAAAATAGTTTTGTAAGAGCTAACACAATTTATGGTATATCATTTCTTTTGTGGTATGAGCTAACACACTTTTTGCCATTTTGCTAATTATATATTCCTGAGTTTTCTCTATTTATAGGTGTATATTTGGACACCCTTTGTTGTTATCATATATAATATACATAAATACGTGGGTGTCGCACGATACTCCACGTTCAAACACCTCATACATCTCCATGAACATCTTTAGTTCCACTTTATTGGCTGGCATAAACCAATGTTTAAAAATTTAAACGATTTATTATTGATTTATTCATTAAATAAAAGATTTGAAGAGATTAATACACATCAAATCTATTTTAATCATGTCATTTTCATCAATATATATTCGATTTTATGACCAACAAATTCTAAAAATAGAACGTAATGTTCAATGACCATCAATTTTCAAAAAAAGAGTTATTGTAGACGTATGTCAGGAACATTTTGTATTGCAATTCTAAATAAACATATTCTTTTGGATTATTATACAGTTATGTAGTCCTTTCTTTTTCGTGCATATTTTACTTAACTTAGTTTAAGATGAAAACTATTATGATCAATATTAGTTTAATTGTTTTGAGAAACTTTATTTTATTTGTAGAATATTTTATGTATATTATGTATACTTATAAATAAATTAGAACATGGATTTTTTCTTGTCTATAAACTTGTTCAAAGACTACTTCAAGAAAATGTTTTTACATTCATGTGGGTTCCATGTATGTTGTCTAATGACGACACACTTTTTACATTCTTTTTACACTTAGATAAAATTTTTTACAATATAAGGTTACAAATATTACAAAACGGAAAAATACATATTCAACAATAAAGAACCATATACCGAACTATATACAGAGCTATATTATTTGTCTTTCTTTTGAAGTTATTATATCTGTTTCAATATCGGTATTAATTTAAGATTATTTTTGTTTTGTAAATATTTACATACTTGAATATACTGTTATTGCATACTTTGATTAAAACTAAGAATTATTCAGTTCACCAAGTTAAGCGTTATGAGCCACATATCGTATAATATGTTCATAAGGTGTTCATTGTTCAATACATTATAAGTAAATGTAGACTAGACGACCGTTGTAGTCTCCATCTTAAATCTGACTCACTATCATTTAAAGTATAATTTGTGTAGTGTGGGAACGGAGCTGTATTGATGTAATTCATCTGTTCAAAGTTGTTCATTCACTAATTATGTTTAACCTGTTGACATTCCAAATTTATTTAACTTGCTATTTTGTTTATCAATTATTTGAACGTCATTATAGTTTATTATTTTAAATAATAATAATGAAAAAAAATTATTTCGGTCAATCAATTTTGTTCAGATAGCCCGTCGTGAAATAGTTAAATACCGTGTTAACTTTATTTACTACCGGATATCACTTTTCGACCAACTTTGTATCTCACTTCGTGTTTTTTCCCATAAATGATAGATTTAAAAAATTTATTTATTTTATGTCAGTTTTTCGACGTCCAGTTTGATATATAGACTTAATAAATATATTTTATATTCACAATATAAAGACTGAAAACGGTTTTCTATAACATCCAGTCGATGTCCACTATCTCTGGAGCTGTTACATAAATCCAGATAGCGGACATCAATCGGATATAACCGAAAATTGTATAATTATATTTTTTATAAAAATGATAAAAATGAAAGTAAAATCGAATTTTACAACAATCTCCCCTGCTGTATAATGACATATAATGTGGATCCTTTCTCAAAAACTCACAATGAATCAAATGTATTTGAAGTATTTAAATTCAAACCAATTAAATTGTGAGAATCTATAAAATACATTTGGTGTTACGTTTTAGTTTTTTACAAAAAATATCGGAACAAATCGATAAAACTACATAACAGAAATGAGAGTCTAAATTTTATTTAAATAGTTTTTTTAAGATGAGAATACATTTTGATTTGTAATGCTATATGAATTTGATTTTGCTTGAGTTTGTTCGATAGACATTCCATATATTTTTAATATTTCAGCTCTAATTTAATGTAATATTTGTGGTTTTATATTTAAAAGAAATTATATATTGCAGATATTTGACAATTTATTTATTACCAACAGTTAGGGACGTAATATAATCATTGCCATTACATATATAGAAAATAATAAAAAACTATTTTTAAGTGTTTAAACTATTATAATATATGTATGTTCATATGTATATTAAAACAAATTTATCCATGTCATCTTCGATTTTAATATAATAACTACAAATTCTAAAAATAGAACGTGACTTTAATACTTACATATTTTGTAAAATTAGTACGTGAACCATGTGTGAGAGTAATGTGGCAAAATTTAGCTTTATTACTAATTTCACTTTATTGGCTAAAATTGTAGTATTGGCATTAACAACTGTTAAATAGTTTTAAACAATTTTTATCGATTTAGTCATTAAATAAAAGAATAGAAAATATTTTATTTTGAATGAATAATTAGTTGTATATCATTTCCTCAAATTAAACAAATTGTTTTAATATTGTAAACTGCATTTGTTTAACTTGATAATTAATGTATGTAAAATGAATATAATCTTCCCCTGTCTCCATCTATATGAGGACACGTTTTGATAAATAATTAAATCAATCAAAGTAATCAGTTTAAATTTAGTGAAACAGCAGTATTTTCATTGACATCATATGAAAGATGTCCACAATGCTAGAAACTTACGAAAAGCCATTGACATCATTTTTCCGATAGGTATAGTTCGGATGATCGGAAGATGAGGGAATGTTGAGTGGGCCCTGAGATCATCGGATCATAGTAACTTTTTTGGGGAGATTCAAAAAATAAAATATATGAAAGAAATCTGCGATGGGGTGACTTGAGAAAATATTTTGAAGACGAAATAAATAATAATTATCAGTTTGTGAAAGTGTAGTATATCTAGGATGCAGACCAGCAATTTGAATATTTAGATTAAACATTCAGAACATTGTAAAAGTTGTAAAACTTGTATATATTAAATTCATAAAAATCTCCTCTTGCATATTTTCTCTACTTCACAGGGTCACTCTGTATTATATTAGTGCTCATTGTATAAACTATATATTATTATAATTATAATTCAACTCTTTTTTTGTTTTGTTTTTGCGCAATATATAATTTATTTTGTGACCATCTAGTTTCCGAAATGCGGTAGGTCTTATGTGATCGCTTTTCAAGAAATATTTGCTTCTGCGGGGTACATTTACTTGCATAATTTCACATCTATAAAAGCATTATACACTACGCCGTATTCAAAGAAACCACTTTATACACTGTTGATTAATTTAGGGTGAATCACAGAAAGGAAAATCTATTAAACGTAGCTAATTCTTATTGGTTGAAAAGTCATAACTGTTTACGTTTTCTATACAACAGTTTCCCTTGCATTGGATCTTTAGGGTACTAAAATTAGTCTGGCTGTTTGACGTCAGAAAGTCAAATATTCTCACAACCAACACTATATAAAGCAAACACAGGAGTGCTCCGTAATCAATTGAAAGCAACTTAATTACCAACAACGTTCAACATATTATACCGATTTTGTTACAAAATGATGACTCCAATTGTGACTAGAAATAAGCAACGACGAGTAGCCCTAGTGAATATCCTAGATCCAAACAACGCGTGGCTTGATCGATGCGAAGACCCTTTGACTGGACGAAAACGTCGCAACGGAGAGTCGGACATCTGGTTCGGCCTTCCCCCTGCGGTTGTCACCGAGATCATAAGGAACCAGATGCCCGCAGCGGCGGTGGAACGTCTGCACGGGTCTTCAGACGAAGACCCAGAACACGAGGAAGGCAACCATGTAGAGGACAGCCTTTCTGACGACTCTGACCAGGAAATCGATATCATGCATAACCCACGACTTCGTCAAAGGAGGAATGCAGTAGTCGAAATCTATCCCCCAAACTGTAAGTGGTCAGGTGAAGTTCTTAGTCAAGAAAGTGATAATGAAGAAGAACGTTCCAGGTGAAATACGTCAACTGCTGTTTTTGCTTTTTCTATTAATTGTAATAATTCAACTTTGTTCATGTTATACTGTGTATTGTATACGTAATCTAATATATAACAGATCTGGGAATATATAAAGACACCAGTATATGCCTTTATGTTTATATTTGAAGAATATGTAATGTATTGTTCTATGTTACAGTATTTTTATGCATTTTATACCAATGATGTCGAAATTCATATGTAAAAATGTTTTATCTATTTTATTATTTCATGATTTCTTGTTATATTTTCTGTAATCTTTAATTTTTTGAATAAAATTTTATGATGCAATGTTTATTTAATTTTGAGTTTATGATATCTTGCTTGGGTTCATAACAGGTAGTTCTGATTATAAGTCATTAAAACTATTTCTAAAAAATAATATTTTACCATCATTTAATCAATTTAAGAAAAGTAATCTATTTTTGTATTTAAATTAATTTTTACTTAATAACTTTTACCACAATTAAAAAAACTCCTCACCTTTTATTTTATAACGTTAATTATTTATTGAAAAAATTAATTTTTCAAAGTATTTAGCAAAACTCTCTAAAAGTTAAAAAATATCATTGATAAAACTGTAACATCAATTTTATTTGAAAAATAATTTAATTTCTTTTAATGAATTAATAGAATAAAATATGGAATTATTTTTTGGATTATATACTTATATAAAAGCGAAAAATGTTTTTAATAAGAATTATTTCATAAATATAATACATTATACCATAAATATTTATAGGTACCTAAGCAGACCAAATCGTAAGCCAAAACTAAAAGTGTTTTAGTTTTTTTAATATTTTTTTATTATACTTTTTCTGTTGTGATAAATTTTTTTCTTCATTTTCAAATTCATTGGCGTTGTTATTTGTCATTAATCTTTTATTAGAATCTAGATTCTATTTTACTGTTTCCCTATAAGTCATAATGCCCCCTCAGTTTTCAAAGAAAACCCTATTCAAGTTTTAAGAATAAAATGAGGATTTTATTTCGCCTAAATCGATTTAATAATTTCTGTTCGGGCTATTTTACTTTGTCGCGGCGCGCACACTGAAAATTGAATAATCAATGCCCATGAATGCTTATTATGTTAATATTGATCATTGCACACCATCGGGGTTGGTTGCACTGGTATCAGACTGCTCTATGCGTTGTTATTTAGTCTCATACACCCGATGCCAAAATATTCTATCAATGTTGCACTTTTAAGTGGATTGTGTCGTCTTATGGCGAATTGGAAATATGATTTTGTTTATATAGAGGCATATTTATAATAGTTCATAGAGTATATGACATTCGTAAAATTAAAGTGTATTATTAACAAGTTATGTGTACGCATTTACCCTAAATTTGATGTATGTTGTAAAAGTTAAATAAATCGATAATATTATAAGTAATTCGTACGAAGTCACCCTTTCCAAAAGATTCGGAATAAACTATTTTCACAGTTATAAGACAGGTCATGCCGATAAAGATAATTATTAGAAATGATACAATATGATGCAGTTATACCATTGGAATGTCCAAATAAAAATACATTTTCTTATAAGTATTAATTTCTCATATGCAAAATTTAAATAAATGACAATTTTGAAATTTATTACATTCCTAAATTAAATTAATATTAGAGAATTAATTTATGTTTTCAAAATTAAGTATTGTAAATTTCCATTTTTTATCATTTTATTTTTAATATGCTTATTGGAATTGTTTTTAACAAAGTACACAACGAACATTACTTTATAAATCTTATTTCATTAATTTTATCGGAAAACCAATTTAGTTAAAATCAATTAATTAGTCTATTATTATCCGCAATTCAAAATTTTACATATTTTGTTTCTCATGGAATAATTTATAAGTATTATAAACATTTTGCTATACTCCGCAAATGTTAATCATATTATACCTATATACCTAATTCTAAAGATTTCATATGTAATCAATTTTATAGAATTGGTCAATGAGGATGTTATATATTATATATTCAGTAGAATAAATATAGCTATAGGTACGCGCGTACAAAACTTTAAAGATACCTATTGGTTGTTATAGTTTTAATTGACAACATTTGCTAGATAATGATTTTATTTATTTGATTAATCATTATCATATTTTTTCAATATGATTAACTGAATTTCTCATAATTAAAAATTTGAACTGATTCTTATATTATACCGACAAAAGAAATAGCAAAGAGTATATGTTATATAGTAAATGTAATAAAAAGCATTTTAATATAGTTTTTACGATCAGGAAAAAATTGATCTATCGAATGTGTTTCCAATTGCAACTATATGCTCACGTGACCTTGGAATATTCATAGTATGTACGTATATAGCTAGTGGGGTACAGTGTTTGCATATACTGCATGACTTCAGAGAATAAAATTATTCTACAATAATGCATAAATAATCGTTACAATTAGAATAAAAGTCAAGAATATATTATTGAATACTGGGTTAACTTGTTCTGACTTGATAATTTATAAAGTATTGGATGGAGGTGTATTAACCAATATTTAAAAATTTTGATGACGTGAATGGAAAAAACCCACACCTTGTGACAATATAGAATGACTATATATATACGTAACGATGACACACATATACGATGCATTTTAATGTGCATAATTAAATTACTTCTCAAATTTTTTGTTGACAAAAGATGTTCAAAGTGCTTTCAACTGAAAAGGTCAAGGTTTTATATAAGTGGGACTATATATATGTATTTGTAAAGGAAAGATTTGATAGGAGGATAATAATTCTGAGTTGTTAACCAACTTCTAAAGAGTTTTGTAAAATTAATATCGATAAATAAAACCAATTTCAAGAATTTCTTTAATCAATATTATGACGCATAAATTCACTCATTTTTGCAGACGGCATTAATTATATCGTTATAGATATCATGCAATATGAAAACTGAAAATTGTTCGATATATGTTACAAATGATTTATTGGTTCAGAATATGACACACAGGCCGAAAAGATAAATTTCTTTCTTCAATATTCTGTGAATTTCTTTAACATTATCGTAATGATCAAGTTTACAACTCTCAATTAAAAACAAAGAATTCATATAATTAATTGATGAGAAAATCTTACGTTAAGTGGTTAACCGATTTATTATTAAAAATAGTTTTCACTATACCTATGCTAATTATATTTGGAGAGAATTTCAACTTCTCATTCAACAGTATAGGTATATAAACTCTGTTTCCAAAACGGAAAACTCTAATTTGGTTAATAATATTGATTGCGTCAATTGTGTTTCTCTTACATTTGGTATATTGGTGACCTTATATATAATTCTGTTTAGACACCGCTGTCAGTTTGTATTTTGATCTAGAATTTGACCGTCTTATTTCAGTTATATAGTTCAGAGGAAAGGGGTGATAGAATAATAGTTAGCTATATATATAGAGTACATAAAAATGACAAATTATAATCACACAAAAGTATATTCGATATATAGGTTGTCTTGTATAATAATCTTATACTTTTAGATTCATTAGTTTTTTTAAAAATCTATATTTTAAAATGTAAATAAAAAAGAAGAAATGTGGTCGATAAAGGAGTAGAAAATATAACTGCGAAATAATATTAGAACTATTGATACCTATTTTATAAATTGTCTTCATTTTTTAATATATGGAATATAATTTTTAATATGAATTATATTAAATAAATATTGATTGTACTTTGATTAAATACACAATGAATTGAAGCAAAAAAGGTTGTTTATTATAAAATATACATTTACCTAAAAAGAAAACAAAAACTAGTTTCACTGTAACAGAAAACAGCAAATAATAAAACAGATTATTCCGAATATGGATTTTTATTAACTATTCAAAAGGTGTCAAAGTTACTTGTTTACCTCTGCTTCGTTGTCGAATACCGTCATCGTCGGACAGGGTGGGTTATTTTATCAGTAACGCAATTCGTCGGACGAGGACGGTATTCGTCAGGTGACATACTTGGTAGCCAGCATAGTGGCATTTAGTGATATGGGATAATTTGATATTGAATTTGATCTCTATTCATACATGTATTTATATTATTTGCATATATTATAAAAAAATATAATTATCAATTAAATAAATGAATTATAAAGGATGAATGTATATAATGTTTACTGTATTCATTAAATACAGGAACTCATGTAAATTTGACCAGTTTGTACATTTTAAAATATAGAACAATATTGCGTTACTACTAAAATTTTCTGGCAACAATGATTACCTTTTGAGGACGCGTTCCAGCCTGAATAAATGTATACATTATAGTTGCCCAGAAAATATTAGTAGTTATAGTATTGTGTTTATTTTTTCATTATACAATTTCAGGGCAACAATGTATACAAATTTAGGGCATACAATGAAAAATACAAATGCATATAAAACGTATTGCAAATTTAGAACATATAATCAATCATGATATTGATTTTTTGCTTTTGAATATTTATTATGAATTCTGCAATTCTTTCACTTCAATATGGAAACTCATGGCGATAATGACGTAAAAAGCATGTCCAACTTTTCTTGAAATGCTCATTGATGAGGAAAGAAATGAACCTTTTTACTCAATTTTTATAACTCTGGTATGGATATGGAAATGCTCCAATTTGAATTAAGGATGAATCAGTGAATCAGTTGATCGCCATCTAACTGAACTATCTCCGAATTTTCTTCAAATGTTGAATGACATGGAGACTTCTAAAGATATATCGACTGAAGTGACAGAGGAATTGGACAAGTTTGAGAACGAAAAATGTACCAGATTCATCATTGAAACATATGAGGAACTTTATCGAAATGTTACAATCCTTTTTGAAGGCAAAATATTTTTCAATAAATTTAATTGAAATCACCAAATAAATTTTAGACAATTATCTTCGGTATTTTTATAGCGAATTGAGACAGAAAAATGGTTTGTATTAGGGCTGGCATGCACAGATGGTTTACTTTGAATAGACATATCATCAATATATAGTTGGCTATCCTCGTTCCAACCAAGACGAAAAGAATTTGCTGCCATCGAACAAAATGACATGGTAAAAATTCGGATGTTTTTTGATCGATCATCTTCAACTGTTCTCCAAGAAGAAATTATTTTCAACTTGATTTATTTTTTTCTGATTGAGAAGTCAAGTTTTGATATAGAAAAGTGATCCACAAGCAAGCGATGCATAAAAATAAATCATGAATTGCTTTCTAAGAATGCAAAAACATCTTTGAAACCAAAAGAATTTGATGACATCAAATCAGCCAAGGATGTACAAAAATCCCAGTTCAGCAGAAGAATGTCCAGTTGTAACTTGAGAGCTATACTATACGAAAGATAAGTGTTTAATTTCCACTTGTCATGTCAATGAGTAACTGAAAAGCAAACAATTTTAGGCTACTCGATCTATGAGTATTAACTATAGTTATATGCATATTAATTACGTGTATTTGTTTCACATTATGTCATTAGTTTTCAATGTTTTTGAATGTTGTATCTGTTGCGCGGTGTATGAATGTCAACAATAAGGTCAACTTAAGGCTGAAACGGTGTTTGCACTATAAACTCAGAATATTCGTATAATTAAAAAAAATTAGAATTAACGATATTTTAAAAAATGCAAATTTTTAGAAAGGACAAAAAATATTAAAGCAAATGGTTATATCTTAGCAACTATTACTAATTTATTAGCATAATAAATTTAATTTTTCTTTTGTTTAAAGATGTTTCCACTAAATGAATTAAATATCTATATACATTAATCTATTTTATAGTTACCAAAAGTTACTATCAATTTAAAAATTTTTGAATTTTACTTGTCTTTGAATTTCTTATTAAATTAAAAGTTATTACACAATTTTATTATAAGGATTAAGTGTGTTATAACATTTTTTCAACACTCGTCAATATATCTACATAATATTCCTGACAAATTGTCAACTCTGTAAATATTAAAAGTTAAACTCTCTGGTGATTTCTATTTAATTCGAAAGATATCAACAATGACATTTTCATACAATTTACTCACAGTTTTGAGAGTAATCGTTCTTTTGATGGTAGTCAGACAAGCTTCTCCATTTACCCAATCACAACAAAAACCAAGGAACATCGTTGAACAAGCTTCTCTATCAACCCAACCACAAAGACCAAGGAACATCGTTGAACAATTCGAATTTTATTTTCAAAACGGGAATTTGCGAGAAATGCAAGAGATTATGATTTATTTAAAAAGGTGCTGCTATCAACAGAAGGATAATTGTTGCATTAAGTTGTTTTTTGTTAAAAAAATAATATTTCCAGGTTAAAAACACATGAACACTTTTTCGAAAACGGAATTTGAACTATTTTACCTGTGAAATATTCAGTTGAGCTGTGTTCACTATACGCACATTTTAATGCGCGCTAATATGTACAAAATTAATTAATTAATTTTAATAAAAACAATCTTATAGACTCTTTTTGCATGCTTTTTACTCCAATGAATTTTTATCTCTGATTCCAACAAAAGACTTCATTTAAAAAAAACTCACAAACGTCTATAAAAAACAAAAGTACGACTTTTCTTTTGAAATTGGTTTGAACTTTGAACGTAATTTTCTAATCTTTGAATCTATTAAGACCATTTTAATAAGGGAATTTTTAAGATAATAATTTTTTTTCTATTTTTATACAGACGAAATTTTTCCATTGGTTTATTTATGTTACTTTCGAAAACATAGTAGTAGGAACAAACATAATATCCTATTTGAAAAATACACATGATAATATTTAAGTAATACATAATTATAAAGCTTTAGAAAGTACTTTTTGTAATTGTATTTTGATTTAATTTATAACTCTTAAAATTTTTTTCATTCATTTACTCTAATATTATAGATTTATCGTTATACTTCATAACAATTCCTTTTAATTTCAGAGTAGTTGTTACATTTCAGGGACAGTACGGAACGAAATCCAGTTTGTTATTGGAAATGTGGAGAGGTTCTCTATTATTCTGGAAGATATATGGATAACATAGGAGGAAAATAATTTTATGTCTTCATCGAATTCTTCATAACTTGGTAGAATAAACTTTTAGACTTTTATGTCTTCATAATAATAAAAAATTGTTTATTTTTAGTTTAGCCGTGATTGGTCGTCCATATCGCTCATATTTCATATTGATTATCGATATACTATAGATATATTCCACAGCGGACTTTTAATACTATTGAATATTGGTCAGTTTGCCGGTCTAGAAGCGCTAAAAGCGTTAAAAAACTGGAAACTATCTTAATTTTACTCCCATGAATTTCATATTGATTATTGATATAGATATTGATCCGAAAAGTCCCGCAACATAGGAAAACTATATTATGCAGTCTATTGCAGCCATATCTATGGATATCGATAAATCATTGATTAGTTATAGTACCCGCAACATGGGAAAATAATAAAAAAGACAAAATGATAAAGCAAAATTTAAATATTTTAATTAGATTAAGATAAAAATATTATGAGAAATAATGGAATAACATTACAGAAACAAAATAACAGTTACAAAACATGCTCAATGTGATCACCTTCTCATTCAATGCACTTGACAAATCAAGCATGTGTGCTTCTTTGAATATTTTGTAAAATTTTCATATGAACTCTTTGACATTCCTCTCTAATTCTCTCTCGTAAATCCTGAATATCAACGATTTTTTCCTACCAGTCTTGTTGATCATCATCAATTTGAGGAAACAAATATTCTTGGAGCAATCTGAAATATCGGTCTCCAGTCACTGTACGTTCTCTCAAAAAAATAATCTCTAATTATTATTGTATCCCAAATAGCGCACCACACAGTAATCTTCAGAGCACCTTGCATTTTTCTTCCTTCATTGTTCATTCCTTTATCCCTTCATAATCAGTTGCCCAGTACCCATATTGTGTCTGTTCCCGTCTCCAGATACAAAAAAGTTTGCCTCATCAGAAAACATAACATAAGCCAAAAACTGATCATCCACAATAAGTTTATGAAGAATAGTCATTTTATACGGATGAAATTTTTCTCTTCTAAGAATATCATATACGGTGCTCTTATAGGAAAGCCCAACTCAAAACTGTTATGTCTGAGAGACTTCTTTGGACTGCCAACAAATTTGATTACAACATCATCCTGATTTTCTTCACTGGTACGCGATTTACCTAAGCATGCCATATCACAAACCGAACCAGTGTTTTTAAATTTAGCTACAATCTGGATATACGGTACTGAAAGATATTGTTTTTGCTTGTCTGATTGTCGTCCATTGAATGCCTCTGCAATAATTCGAACACCCTATTCATCAGATAACAAAATAATCTCAATACGAACCTAAAAAGTTAATTTAGAGATGCTGTTTTATTGAAAATAAAATCAGTAACATAGCAGTATGCTTACAATGCATCGATATCCATAGTATAGCTAGTAATCAATGATCTATCTATATCCATAGATATACTAACAATAGATAATTTTTTTTCATTATATAGTTTTCCTATATACTTTTGGACACCAAAACGAAATTCATGGGAGTTATAAATGCATTTATTATTAATATGTCTACTCGAAGTCATCTGTAAAGTGTCTGGCCGTCACACTTGATTCTCAGCAGAAGTTGGATGCCCACATAACAAATATATTTAGATCTTCATTCCTCTTTCTACAAAACTTACGGCACATTCGTCGTCACCTGTCACAGAAAATATTACAAAATCTATTATAAATGCTTCCGTTTTCTCAAAAATTGAATACTGCAATGTCATCCTACGTGGCTGTATAGAACGAATTTTAAATTCCTGTGCACGACTGATAAACACGATCATATTTCTGATGTTCTACGTGAGCTACATTGGCTTCCCATTCGCGAAAGGATTACCTTTAAGCTGTGCTGCCTTGTATTTAACTGTACATCAATGGTTCCGCGCCTCCTTATTTAAAGTCTCTTTTAAAATTAACTGCCTCAGCTTCATCATCGATTGGTTTGCGGTCTCAAGAAGCGTATCGTCTCCATCAACCTATTGCAAAATGTCAGGGTACCGAGGGCGTTCTATTACTCTGCTCCTCGTGCTTGGAACTCTTTATCTATTAAATGTCGATCTCTTACTATTTTTTCAAATTTCAAAAAGTAGCTGAAGATCGTTTATCTTTTGACTTTGATATTTTTATGAATTGTCATTAAATAAATAATTATTATTATTATACTTTCCATAGAAAACTACTGACTATGACTGTCATAGTTAGTAGTGTGTAAATTTAGTTGTCAACTATTTTTTAAAGTGAGGGTTATTGTCGCTCGCTCTATATTCTTTGGGTCGATACAAATTTCGTTTTTATTAATAATATTTCTTCAATATGAATTGTATTGATTTTTGTTGCGCAAGCAAATAATTATATAAAATTCTCTATGAATATCTATTACATATCTATAGTTTATCTACAAAAAATTTTGTTGACCGCTTTATTTAAAATATGTTTTTACAATCCTGAATTGCGTACATCCCCTCTCCCCCCTGCACTCTTAATAGTAAATCTTCTTTAACACCTTTGCTAGTTAAATTTTCCTTTATTAATTGCAATTAAAATATTGATATTAATTCATTGAAAATATTTAATCATGATTTTGGGAATATTGTTATATTCGTATGAGTAGCATAATATATTTTAATAAAGTTGTCATATTATTGAATTATTATTTAAAAGTATTTTACGAAAAATCTCTCAAATACGTAATAGGAAATAACGACATTGACGAAACAGTGAATATCATTGCTTTAAAAAAGTAAATGAGAAAACAAATGCTTTTGTATATCATGACTGTATTTTTATTGTAGATTGTAACTAAGTTACCCCATATAACAAATCAGCTTACTTACTATACCAGCAATTGAAAATATAATTATAACAAAAGCATTTATTATGATAATCAACTTTATAAACCATAAAATATAATAATTCTCCATCTTAAAATATACTGTAAGTACTGGTATTCAATAAAATAACTATACGTATATAGATAGGTATGGGAAATAAAATAATAGTTATTTTATGAAAGCAATAATGGTTAGCTTAATAGTTCTTTCTAAGAAAATGCAATTCTACAAGATACATTTGCACCATTTGACCACTTTTTCGCAATGCTTGGTGCATAGAGTAGTTTTTATGTCCGAGGATCTGTCAAATGAGTACATCTTCAACGTCTTTGATGTTCTGCTGGTCCCAGTGCAGGAACTGGGCGTTGATAACCGTTATATAAATGCCCCAAGAATAGTATTTAATTTTTCTGGCCATCGCATCTTATCAACTCCTGATTTTGTTTTTTTTGTAGTCATCTATGATTTCGGGCAAGCCATTGACAGTCGAATTAGCAGCTATGTTCAGAGTTATAGAGAATAGTATATGACCAGTTTTTTCTTATTGTCCCAAGAAAATGGTAATACTTTTATCCACTGACTTAATTATAGTATTTAACCGATTTTTGTTTTTCCTAGTCAAAGTTTTTGCAATGGTTGGGATGTCAGGATGATTTGATTATACTGGTTGGCACTAGCTACACATTGGATGTGCTCATACACTAGCGACCCCAAAGCCCATTTTTTAAAAAATATTTATAGTTGTGTTCTAAATGCTTTTCCGTAACCGAAAAATCAGTGGTAGAAATGCTAGAAATATTTCCTATAGTTGAGTATAGTGAAAAAATCGGAATCGGTTTTACACTACATTATATAAAAGCAATTTAAACTTCAAACATCTTTGGAACCGTGACAGTTACATTGGAAGGAACAGCTTGCAAGACTTGAACTATGGCCTACGGTTTGTCTCGGGCGTACACCGCGAAGAACGGAGATATCGGGTAAAGATTCCGTCGATTCACGTACTTCTTTCGATTCACGTACTTCACGTACTTCACGTACTACTACTTCACTTACTACTACTTCACGTACTTCAAGTAGTTGCTTTTTTCTGATTCAACTACAGAGTTACCGTGCAAGTTTAGGTGGACGAGCAGCTGGTAGTGTTCAGAGCCCCTTTCAAATTTATTTTCTTTCAAAAGCTGGCAAGTGTGGCATGAAGGGGATGGTGTGCTGCGATGTGGTCTCCGCGTACATCACCAACTTCGAGCTGAACGACGTCGTGAAGTTGGACAAGAATCCAGAGTTATCTTGCAGATCTTGGAGCATCTGTAAGGTTTTGAAAGCCGACAATTAACTTCTTCACCTTCTCCGATCTGGCCAGTCAAAGCAGAATTGTCAGTTTACTTTAATCCGTGACACAGTGAGAAAAAATCGCCGATTTCTGCCCCCTGATATCCTAGACATGCGTTCTCACCTTATGCAATCCAGCAAGCTCGACTTCCACCATGACATGAGTGTAGCTTGTTCCAAGAAGGATACAAAGGATACCAAGAGACACAACCTGTTGCGAAGGCTATGCAACCACTGTACTCAGAGGATGCCCAAAGACCGAGGCATTACACAATACAGAAACAATAACATTCCGTTGACCTAAAATAGATATATTAAACATGGGGTTGCTAGCGACGGTACATAACTTAACTTTTTGCGGTATTTGGGAGGTTAATTGTGGATAAAAGATTTGAATAAGTTTAATAGATTTTTTGGTAGAAAAAATCTTTTACAATTATGTATTTTATAATTTAAAAAATAATACTTTAGACTATATTGGTAACTCTAATTAAAGAGTAACATTTTGATTTGTTTGAGTTGATTGAGTGGTTTTTATATGACTTGAACAATTGATAAAAACCTGCAACTTGTATAACACCTAGAATGACAGAGAGGACAGGATTGATCCCACGAAAGATCGATAAATCTGATATCCATTTCAATAAAATAGTCGAGTCGATAACCAAACCAATTTGTATGAACATTTATAATATAGTGTTCGAAAGAGAATAAATGGTCTATGCTTAGTAACAAATTAAATGTTTTATGTTGAAAGTTACCTCTCCATTTGTGACTAATATAAGGTTGGCAATATAGATATTTTTTATAATAAATCTCTCCATTCACAAGTTGTTATGACAAAAATTAGACTAGTTTATTCTGAACATAATTATAGTACTTATAAGTAATATGATCAAATTATTTCATGTCTGATTTCCAAAAGTTTTCACTGTTGTATTTATTCGTACAAAAATAATTATTTAATTGCTGATGTATATAACTGCCACCATTTGTATATATCCTAAATTATTATAGATAACAAATTAAGACATATTATTCTTTCTACGATATACGATCTAAGCTTCAAACAAAAACATATTATTTAACTAGAAATAAGTCCATAATAAGAGTTAGAAATCATTAAATAATTGTGCAGAGATTGTTCGGAACTTATGGGGTGTTTTATGTGCTATGGATGAGGGATAATAAAGGGCCCCTTCATATATGTATGGTTGGGCAATTTTTTTTACAATTTTCAACTCCATACTGTACAACTATGATGGACAATAATTTTATCGTTAAGGTTCGCCATCAGCTCAAATGTAAAATGAAAGTTTTTATTTTCTAGCTGTATAGGTGTATTCCTTGATAAAGAGTTAATCGAAAATTTGGAATATTATAAATTTTACTTTTCAGCTATTGTCTTCTTTACTTCATTGTAATAAGTTTATCATGATATACTTTAATAATGTTAAACCGAGGTCGCAAACACAAAAATCCTTACAGAAAAAGTGTTTATATAATACTCAATGAATTTAACTGTTTAAATTGAATTCTCATCGTATAAGTTCTTATTTATCGGTTTCATGTGATATAGTCATTATTTCGCTAATAAGCTTTTAAAGAGAAACCATTTCTTTCATTAATTCACAAACAGTTCACTTTATAAAGATGAAGTCATCTTCGATAAAAAATTAATTTAAAAATTTCGTTAATGCATTCCTCATTTAGGGGTAATTTTCTTCCCTGTGTGAAATATCTTGACTCGAACTATATCCGGAAGCTAATTTGAAACAATGTATCCATGAAAGGCTACCTTGAAAGAATTCAGATATTTTCAGTCATCCGAAACATTCCCTTGTTTTGTTTTATTAATGACGCAGGACTATCGCGAGTCTCTATATAGAAACCCGAGTTTTCAGAACTCCTTAAAATTCTTTAAATTATTCCCCGAGAACCAGAAATTGCTTCAGTTGTTTCGAATGCCTCGAGTCAGGCAGATAATGGAGAGATACTTTGGTTCTGATGCTTTTCAAATTGGCAGTTAAATTTTTGTTTTGTTGCTGCTCAAATTAACTCCGTTGGGAGGTCTGCCAATCATTCTTGTACTAAGCTGGCTTCGAGTTATGGAGTCATCGGACCAACTCTAAACTCTGTACTAGAACGTTTACTGTGTACCCATATTTTGTAGGGGTATAGTGTATACCTATGTATTAGTATATTCTTTAAGTCTGTGTAAATCTTTAATAGATTTATATAAATGAATGGAAATTTCTGTCTTATTATTATAATGATGTTGTCTGGTATAAGCTCGGGAAATGATTTCAGCCAAAATGTTGGGCGACATTTTAAGGTGTGAAAAGAAGTTGTACAGTTTCCAAAAGGTTTCCGCTGTTTTGTTGAACATAAAGGGGAAATGACACATTCTTAAAAGGCTTGTTCACAAGTCTTCTCCTATTTAGGTATAAAATTGTAGTCTGTTCAAGTGTGTAATATGCACAAAAGTCATTACCTGTGTATTAGTTGATACTAATATGTATTAATTAGTATTGATAGTGAAATTGTTAAACTTGTTAATTAACATAGAAATAAGTAAAACAGTAATTTAAATTTAAGAAAGAGGATGTCAGCTTTATCAGTAAATCTCCTTGCCAGTTAAATTTAATTTTTCGGGATCAAAAGAACTGTTAAAAATTTAGAAGCATAATTTATTAGTATATACATTTTTGTCAAGTACGTCACATAAACAACATATTATTTTATTTGGTAATTAATAAAATATAAGGCCCATTTTTACACAAACGATTACCGTTATAAATATAAAATATGCCAAAACAAATTGAAATTGATATTAAAATCATAAAGTTCATTTTGTAAATTTAAATTTTCAGTGATTAAAAAATTGTATATAAAAGAATTCAGAATTAGAAAATAATCGATTAAAATATTTGCATAAATTAAATTTATTTCGCAGAATTTTATATTTTTGAAGTAATTTTTTTCATTTAATATAAAAATAAATATTTAATAATCCAATTTTTATTTAGATTCCTATTTATTTACCTTTTAAACCACTTCAATAAACATATTCATATACTACAAATTTATATTAAAATCATACAAAATCTTTTTTAACAGTCCTTATAATTTATACAACTTATTACATAAATTCTTTTTTTACAATGCTCTTGTTATATTCTATATAATACATAAGTTTTCGTTTTTATAATTTTAACATTTAAATGGTCCTAATTTGAAAAAATTAAAACCAGAAAATAATTATTGGTTCTTTTTCTTTTATCGCTGACCATTTTTAAACTGTCAATAATGGAAATTATATTTTTAAAAAAACTTTTCTAACAGTTAAAGTATTAATCTTTTATTATAATAATTTTACCTTGTTTCGAAACGTAAAAAAAACTTAACAGGAAAATGTCAAGGTTTAAAGAGACTACTTTGCTAAAGAACTTCAATTCATAGCAACATGGAAACTCAAACTTTACAGCAACCAGCTGAGACCTTTCTCTTCTTGTTGATATATTCTTGGCCAGTTCTGTGAATAAATATGCGGGCCATCCGACAGTGATTGACATTTTCTGATGGTTTGATTGTGTATGGAAGTGTTGGTATAACATTAACTATTTCACTTTCGAAGTATCCATTAATTACGTATATAGAAATTATATTATGTGGTGGGTTTGAGATACGTTTGTGCAGTGCTTAGAATTGTAACATGTATATTTTGTAAAACGGTAGTTTATTATTGCTACACTGACATAGTTTTCTGTGTACCTTGACACAAAATATGAGAAATGGGGATTTTATATAACTACATTTTTAAGGAATAATTTCATGAATGCACAATAATATTTAAATATAAATGTCTTCTAGAAAATCAATAAATCTACCAAAATCAAAAATTGAAATATACATTTCATAAATTTAGAACTAACTATAATAAAAATAATTATGAAAAATTAGTTTATATGTTGCATCGAATATTATTCTAATCCTTGCTTTACAGAATTTAGCAAAACATTCCAAGCTAAAATAAAACATTTATGAGAATATTTGTAATGAATCAATAGAGGAATAATTAATTCAACAAGTTGCATAAAACTATTTCTGTCTGGTTTATTTTATGGAAATTTATTAAAAAGTTTATTTTCTACTTAAGACTGAATTTAACGGAGTTTTATCAATGCTTTATGTGTTATCTAAAATAATTACAAGTATAAGGAAAAACTGCAACACTATACCAATCTCTTCAGTTTGGATTACTCAATAAATACCTTTATAACATACTAAAAGTCTAAAGGTCTCAAAATATGGCGTGACCTTCAAATCATACAGTCAAATTTTCTCCTTTTAGCTAATGTTAAAAGACTTAAAATAAAAAATAACCGCTTTATGGTGCATTTTGGATGCATATAATATAATACCAATAGATAGAAACGTGTATATAAAGTATCTAAATACAAA
The DNA here is from genome assembly GCA_034780395.1 of Vannuccia rotundouncinata. NCBI lineage: Eukaryota > Metazoa > Platyhelminthes > Proseriata > Coelogynoporidae > Vannuccia > Vannuccia rotundouncinata. The sequence goes on along the minus strand of JAUZNC010057995.1, from coordinate 31,546 downwards.
ATTATTTTTTGACAAAATGTCCATGCATGACGTCATTAGACATTTTTTCTAAAAAATGAACAAATCAAAAAATAAATGTTTTAATGAATAGCTCAAAAAAGAAGTATCTGTATTACCAACAAATAGAAAACTTACCATACACTATCAGATTATAGGGTAGGTGAAATGTCTTGTAAATGTTAAGCAATTATTTCTGATTTATAGTTCTTCGTGCTTATTTATAGTCAAATTGGTTCAGTGGACCAAATAGGGGAGATGGTCTGTGTGATTTTAGGCTGTCACCCCAAATTTTGAGAGCTTAAGACTTTTGATTGTTATCTGGGATATATTACTGTAATCAAATCTGCACTGATATGTAGTGTTGTAGTTTTTTCCTATCTGACCCGTTTTTGAGGCTAAATGGTTGACTATATAGATTATAATTTATAATATATAATAATATAGAAATTGTGTAGAAATTCAATTTCATTAATATTGCGATAACGGCGGTTTTTTCCGGTATCATGACCTATATAAATCTTTTTAAATAATATCCAAATGCATGAGTACCTTCCAAAATTTATTTAAAACTTTATATAGAAAAGAGGCCCCACATAAAACGCGTCTTAATTTCAGTATATACTTATAGTTGCGTGACCAATGATCACTTCCAGGAATAATGCGTAATGACGCAGACAATTCGCAACCTGCTACTACAAACATCCACCCCTTCAAAATTCCACTTAATGGCACCTTGCGAAGTGAATACTTAAAAAGATGAAGACGTTGACTGCACTTGAGCCTCACTTTCTATGGAATATTCATCTCAATTTATTAATTAAATGGTCATTGTAAACTGAGCTTATCCGGCAGGTAGATTGATTATTTCATGTGAATTTTGTAATTGAATCAAATTCTGTCAATCAGATCAAATCATATAAAGATGGCAATATATGGAACAACGTGTTAAGCCAGGATTTAACTTGCCTCTATTTTCTCACACATGAATGATTGCAAAATAAGATTATTATACAAGGAAATATTTACAAAATATTTGCTAATCATTTTTTAATTGTATCTGAAGTTGTAGGCGTCATATTGAGACAGTTGAAGAAAGCTAATTTGTCAAGAGAATTAGAAGGCGTTATTTCCGATGTGATAATCATAAACACATTGTTGAAAATTATCAAAATTAACGTGTTTCTAAAATTGACTTTTCATTTGATTTATTTTAAAAATTAATTGATAAGCTTCAATATTCTTGCAGATATTTAAATATTTTATTAATATAAATAAACAGATAAAATCCATGGAGGTTTTTCTATCAAATAAATCAATTAAAAAATCAACTTCAGCATATAAATTTATTTTTTATTTACTTTTTTTAATATTTCTGATTTTTCTATATAAAAAAGATTCTATTTAATTTGTTTTCTCTTTTATTTTGCCACAAATTCTAAAACCTTTAAAATATTTATTTTTATAAAACTATTTTTTAAGGGTGCAGTTCATAAAACTCCAAAATTAGTATAAAATACAAATCAAAAATAATCATATTTAATATAAATTAAAACCGATTAGTTAATAAAAAAATTTAAACAGCAATTCAAAAAATTAACTTTTTAAAAGATTAATTTAATTTAGTCCAGTAGATGATTGATATTGTACCGCTATAAGAACAAAAGCTTTACTTCCACAAAACAATGACGATCATTTGGGAGACCCTTGGGAATGCATTAGTTAATAGAGTTGATAATAACTCTTTCGCAAATATTATTCTCCCTTCAACTAAACTGCTGAAGCAATCAATTTGGGAAAATACTAAGAATAAGGGTGTTATTCACCGCTTCAAAAGTTATTTACAGCAGCGGTATGGGGTCGTCTTATAACGCTGGATAAAGACTTTTCAGTCCATATTGTTTAGTAATTGTGCTGTTTATCGAGGAGGAGGGGGGAAGATGGGACTGTCGATTGTCCTCCAGTGAAATGCAAAGCAAAACTTCACTGCCCTTGAAGTTGTTGAGTTGTACAATGGGAGAACACTTGAATGTCATCAACTTGATTGCTACCGCGGAACTCCGCATCACGCTGCAGTCTACCTGCAATTTTTAATAATTTGTTATTAATTCGATAATTTAATATCACTGGCATATAATTTATACAATCATTTTTGTTTATATCTTTTTTAAAGGTGAAAATTTCATGTTGTACAGGAATCCCATTTCATTTTAAAAAGATAAACTTATTGATTTTGGTTTTATTATAATATAAAGCAAGATATTGGTTTATTATTAGTCCCGAAGTTAGCACCCTCCTGATACCAGGAACGAGGTATACCAGCAGTGACCCCCTATAATTGTAAGATAATGGTGTCAATCCTTCCGAAATGGACGTCTGCGTGTTGGGATGGTTGATTTTGGACCACAGTTTTTTCCACATTAAAGAATATGAATATTTATTCAGTATTACGTTACTTTACAAGAAAATACAGATTTCTTAAAAAAAGAAGTTTAATTAAAGGTTTTAAAAAAGTTTTGTTGTAGGGCTATATGATTTTTTTGAAAATCATATAGCCGATTTTAAATCATAAATCATCTAACTGATTTCTTAATATTAAAACAAGAATGAAGACAAATCTCATATTATTTTATTTCCAAATACTTTTAACTATTCGCATGAATTAGACAAATTTTTAGCGAAAATTCACACACAAATTTTGTCGAATACCAATATTCAAAATGATATAGAACAAAAACTATTTAAAACCTAATTAAACCTTTTTTTATAAGAAACAGGCATTTTCTTGTAAAGTAAGCTAATTTTGAATAATTTTAAATATTCCTATTATTTAATATGGGAAACAAAAAAAGCTCTGTGGTCTAAACCAACTCTTCCAACACCGGCAGTCGTCCATTTCGGAATGGTTGACACCATTATCTACAATTAAAGGGTCAATGTTGGTATCTCATTCCTCATCTCCTATAGGGTGCAGGTCTAGATTTATTCATCATTAAAAATAATATTATTAAATAATTTATTTAATTTCATGAAATGTTTCTATTGCTCTGTAGATATTTAAAACCAATTATAGCTATATTTTATCCTAAATTGTGATACATTTCTTATTTTCTGCGTGTTATAATTCGTTGTCAAGTAAATTATTAAAATGTATATAGTATGATATTATTATATAGGTGTACGTTTTTGTTTATTTGAATCCACGATTTTGAGTTCTCTATATATTTGATTATTTGGTATAATTAATTGTATTCATATAGTTTTCGTTACCTATATAGCAATGATAATTCTTTTAATAAGTTTCAAATTATAATATTATTATGCAACGTGAATTAATTGGAAAGTTTGGAAATTTTTGGGTCTTAATATCTTTTTACTTATACTGGAAACATGAAAATTCTGTGTCACAATCTATATTCGCAATAATGTCATTCCGGTATAAGGTTTTTTTAAAAGATTTTAGATTTATTTAAATTAAAAGAATACAATTATAAAAAAGTTTTGAATCAGGTTATATTACATGCTTTGCAGGAGACATATTCTTAATTACGCTTTTTATATTAATGATGTATAATGTACTTTAGTTAATATATATTTATTGGTCTTTTGTCAATTAAAGAGTGAAATATTAGGTAATTGCTCAAGTGGTCCGGTCACCTTTAGAATATAGCTTAAGTTAGACACCATATTTATTCTGAACTCGACTCAAATATATCAAGGAAGAATGTTTAGCTGGATACCCCACTTTCAACAGTGGAAGTGCCCACCGGAAAAGACTAGTTAAAGGTTCGTATATATTACGGGTACCAGTTCCTTCGTATATACCTCTCCGTGTTGAAACACCTCGTCATCTCCTATTCAGAGGTGTCTTCCGCCCAAGTCATTGAAAAGTTCTAGATACACAGGTTGATTTTCATTTTGGTCTGGTGTGAGTTATAAATTGCGTCAAAAACTCCAGGAGATACGAATTCTCACACAGATGTTGTTTGAAGTGTGACCTTGATAGGAATTTGATTGGCTAAGCAGGCCTATCTCTCTCCCGCTCTCTGTATTGTTGATATACTATGTATTAATTGAAAGTGAAAAGCAACGGGAGGTTTTTAAATTAAATTCTCCGTGTGAATTAAGTGGGTCTTTAATCTTGATTGTTTGACGCTTGCTAGACTTGAGGATTTGACGAGGTACGACAACCTGCTCTGCATCTTTGTGATCCTTCCAGTAAGGTATTTATGGTTTGATATTGTACCATTGTAAATTTATAAAAATAAGGTTTTAAATTATTTTATAATTAAATTGTTCTGACAGTTATATTTTGATAAATTGCTAAAACATAATTTCCATAAATATTTTTAATGTTGAATTATTATTTTTATTTTTGGAAAAGTTTAATAATATTTATCAGCGCTTATGTTGGAGGAATGTATATATTATATATTTTTTTTATATATGTATATAGATGCTGATTATACGGTTTGTCGTGCTTAATATAATACTTAACTTCAATGTTATCATTGAAATGCTTTATGAGGTCATGTCAAAATGATGGTGTCATTTAATTTGTATATATAGTAAGAACATTTTAATTTTATGAGGGCAATAATTGTTATAGCGAATGTTATAGGTTTATTAAAGGATTTAACATATAAGATTAATTTGCAATTTAAATTTTGTTAGATTTTAAGTATAATATAAGAAACTTTTTAAAATTGGTTATATTTGTATTCATTATAAAGAACTAATAAATAATCGTTATTAAAAGTAAATATTAAATTATCAAATTCGTTAATTGATAGTACAGGTATGTAATGTTTTAGTTGTCGTTTTGAACTAAATTGGCTTTTTATGTAAATTCTTAGACCAACTTATAAAACAATTACATAATCAACATATATATATATATATAGATATTCTTACCTAATACGATGTACATCGTCTATATTGCTACGTACTTATATATGCCTATACGTACGCATATTATTTAGTACGTATGCGTTCCAATAATTATTTATGCTTGATGCATATACAATACGTGCAATAGCAGTTATACGTTCTTAATATATATCATTAAAAATATATAGAAAATTTCGAAATTTTATTGATAGATATATGACGTATTCGTCCATGAATAAAGTGAAGAAAATGGTCATGACTATTATATTTATATATAACATTAGCATTATAGTTATGACCGCACATATAAACAAACTAAACTGTAAATTATTGATTAAACTTTGTAACATTCTCGCAACAACATCAATATACTATTAATGGTCTTAATACTGGGCTTGCATGGGGATGTTCCCCTT
>JAUZNC010057995.1:8595-26143 GCA_034780395.1 Vannuccia rotundouncinata | reverse complement strand
CTTTGTAACATTCTCGCAACAACATCAATATACTATTAATGGTCTTAATACTGGGCTTGCATGGGGATGTTCCCCTTTAGAATAACTTATATTTCGCTCCTCTCACTACAACTAATGCGCCCTCTCACTACAACTAATGCGCCCTCTCACTACAACTAATGTGCCCTCTCACTACAACTAATGCGCCCTCTCACTATACAACTAATGTGCCCTCTCACTATACAACTAATGTGCCCTCTCACTACAACTAATGCGCCCTCTCACTACAACTAATGCGCCCTCTCACTATACAACTAATGCGTCCTTCCACTACAATATTGCGCCTTCTCACTACCGCTGATAATGTTCCAAGTTCCACGTAGAAAGTGAACTTAATTATAAAAATAGATATACCCTCAGTGCAATTAAACGTCTTTTCGTGGTTTAGCTGCATGATGGTAAAGACTATATAAAGTAAAAATTGTTTAAAATGTACCATGATATTGCACTACAATTGGCAAATCGCATGTATCATTTTACATTTTAAAAATTAAAAAGTAATTACAACAAATTATTATTTCAGAAATTCAACATTGGATATAATCAATTTCGAGGAAATTTGCCAAGGATATTGAATAAAGACTATTTGATCATAAAAATGATTCATAACGAAAAAATGCGACATTCGCCATCCAGCATCACCGACAGCTTGGACAGTGGCAAAACCGACGTTCTTCCTGATTATTGCAGAAAGCTCACTGTTAGGGGTCAGTATATTTATCTTATATGATAATTATGGATAAAAGTTTGATAATAGATGTACTAACTTGTTCAACAATTTAATTTATTTATGTCACAAATTTCTAGATAAAATCATTGGACAAATATTATATCCCCAATTAAGAATATTCCTTGAAATTTAATTGCGAATGTTTAAAAAATGAATTCCTACAATTCAACATAATTTAATGTTGCAGCTAAAATTTAAAATAACATTTTATTTATATTTGTATTTGTATACGTTCTAGTTTTCTTTAGTTAGTTGTGTCTTGAAAGTGGATGTGGCACAAGTTTAGGATAAATTAATAAATAAATAGAGACAAATAGTTTATTGTTTATAGACACTATAGGCAAATATGATTTAAGCTTTCGATAGTGTTATACATTAAATAATTATTGTTTCTTTTATTGAGGGATAAGGGATCTCATGATATACAGCAAAAGCTCAACACACTTCTTTGTGCTAAATCAAGGAAGCATAATATAGAACATGGCTGAAGATGGTTTTTATGATTATATAATCTAAATATGGTGGATAGGTCTATTTGTAAATTATGATGTTATTATATATACAAAAGCGTAATTGTACAATATTTTTACTCATTGTTCTTATTGTTTTTGACTGCAGCATCTAAATATATATAATAAACTATTTAATGAGATAATCTGTCCACATCTATAATCATTTATTGTTGTACAAGACAATAATATATTATAGCGGTAATAATATAAAAACAGTTGAGATCATTACTTATTCAATTCATTGAACGCGTCATCCAAATATGTAAGTTCTCCTTATAAATAGTAAGAACCACTTGAATTTTAAAAATGAAAGTCAATATAAATTATATGCTATGGACTAAATTATTTCTTATAAGGTTCGTATATTTAGTAAATATATCAATATACCTACCTATATCTATATACCTATATCAATATGCTGACATAACTTTTCAACTTCTAACAACTTTGAAGTGCCTGTTTAAAAACTCTTAATATTTTTGTGTAGTCACATAAAATATAAAAGACTGAACATTTTAGATTTCACAGAGTCCAATTTTCAGAATATGCATTTACCCAATTTTTTAATATAGTTTACAACTTTCAAATCGATGATCGATAAATGATTAGCTTCGAGAAATAATTTACTGAAATAATAATCGTAAATAAATTATCAAAACAATTAAATATTCAAAAGTCAGCGGTGTTCATCTTGGACAAGAGCCATAGACCCTCCGGGGATAAAGCGGGAAAAGTTAACTGCTTCGAGCCTTATCTAAACATGACCTCCCTTATGAATGGACAGTCCCAGCTGATTGCTATGGGTATTAAAAGCCTACAATACCGTTTCCGTGGTCCAGGGTCCAGCAGATAAAATGTAGACAATCGTCTGAAAACACAAGCATATGATTATTTTACTAATTTCAATCAACAGTCGGCAAGGTGTGAATTAGATTGAGGTAATTATCAAGAGGGGAGAGTGGAACTCCCTGTGTCTGAAGAGAAATAGACAATTGAAAAGTTGGACTACCCACCTGACTACCCGGTGTCGAGAGTTCTCCCGCTCTGTTAAAGGGGCGTGGTCCAGTTATTGTCGAAGTCCTACAGTCGAGCCAATTATTCCAACACCTCAATTGGATCCAGGATTGGAGACGCCCACAAAATGAGACCAATTCCGATTGTAATATCATCAAGGCAAGAGAAACAGTCCAGATGGTTCCCGATTAACTGTTAAATTATATAAAGATGTATTAATCGTCGAGATTATGATAAAAAAACTGCTGTTCTCACGATAATGTATTCAAAATTTATCTAGTGGAAGGTTTATAAATTTTTGTTTATAATTTCAAATGGTGCTCATTATTTTTCTAATTTAAAATAATGTGCTACTTTTATATTTCATTAAAAATAAAGTAGTTGAGGTCTGTAGGAGAGATTTAGTATTTTTTATTTCTCTTCTGATAAAATGCCTAAATTATCCGGCAAAAACTAATTTTTTTATGTTTTTTATATTTGTATATATACATGCAAGATTATAAATAATGATATATGTTCAGCATTAATATATAACATCCCATCAAAAAACGGATACTTATTTATTTAAACCTTGTTTAATCATTTAAAATTTGTGTTTGGACAGAACAAATAAGATAATTTAGAATTTATAAATGTTCTATTTAGAATTTTCTGTCATATAAATATTAAATTATCTAAAAAATGCTTTAATTCGAGGACTTTCATCATATCCTCGTTCTTTTCTATTAATATTACGATAAACAAATTGCTATCAACATGCATACTTCAAAAGCTGATAAATTATATGAAATGTATAATTTTGTTAAGATTTTTCAAACGTAATTGCTTTAAATATTATTGACATGCTTTAATCTTTGGGAACTCCTGAATCACGCAAAGCTATAAACAATAGAAGCTGTTTATTCTTAACAAAAAATATGATTCCTGTTATATACTTTACAAATTATAAATAGTTATCATATTTCTGACACCTTAGTTATGAAAAAAGAATAGCCCATTTGGCTCGACAATTAAATTAGACATGAATAGAGACAATCCATATGATTATTTATATACTAAGAATTCATGGCTTTATAAATCGCGTGCATCACTTTCTTTTAGTAGATCTGATTTCAGATTCCAATTAAAGTGGGTATTTTTGAGATACAATTATCCATTGTTTTGTACTAGTCTTTAATTATAACGTGTTCTCTCAGGAACACAGCTAATTAGTCAAAAAGAATTCGTTTAAGGTAATTATTTAAAAGAATAATTATTTTTTAAACATATATAATAAACAATAGCAAGAAATAAAAATAATAAACATTCCTAAGTCAAATTAATTAATTTGTTCTATAAAATTCAGTATTGCAAAAGACATTTGTAAATATTGTGAATTTTTATTAACTAATTGTTATCCCTTTTTTACAGATTCTAACGGGACTCTACGCGAACTTATCTTTCCGAAATCACTCGACTTGGACAGGCCCAAAAGAGCTCGAACAACCTTCTCAACCGACCAACTCAACCAATTAGAGCAGATCTTTGTAAAGAATCAATATCTCGTTGGAAGGGAACGAAGTGAACTTGCCGAAGAACTTCAATTATCTGAAACACAGGTGAACTAAATTTATCTATATAAAAATTTGTTATACTTTATTACTTAAGGTAGTATCTGAAAAACATAATAATTGTAAAATAACTTTTAGGAAACTTTGTGCAAAAATTATTTTTTTGTGACTAATTGATATATATATATATATTTCAAATAATTTTGTTAGTTACATAGCTTAGAATTCATCATTTAAGGTTAAAGTCTGGTTTCAAAATCGGCGTACTAAGCACAAACGCGATCAGGTGAAGCAGACGGAAGATGATAAGCAAAAAGCCGAGACAACAGCTAATACCAATCTCATGCGCATCTTCAAAGCCTCAGAATTCAACTCTTCGACCAACAGATCCAGTCCGTTGGCCCTGACTTCATTTCCATCGCCACCTGCAACCAACACCTCCACTCCACCAACCCCCTCTTGCTTAACAACACCGTCCAGATTCTTCCCAGATTTTTCTTCTCATCCAATGGGAGGGCCTCTATCCTCAGCATCTGTGACCTCTCCGGGATTGATTGGTGGACACCCATTGGCCGCTTGCTACACTTCTCCTGCAGCTGCCTTTGCAGCGGGATTCTGTCTGCCACATGGCGGTCACCCGCTCATGAATGCTGCCAATCCGGCCTGTATGATGGCTATACAGCATCAGTTTGTCTCTCAATTTGTTCCAAACATGCTCTAAAATATAATTTTTTGATATCGAGATTCATAAACTGTAAATAAAAAATTGTTTCTAGCTATTGCAATGCTTCTTACACTTATCACAAACCATTCCCAAATACAATCAATTTCATTGCAAAATCAATAATTATTTTTTCAGGATAAAAATTGATTTAGCTTATATTACGAAAAAATATTGAAGATTGTAACTATTTATTAAAGTATATATAATGTAATATTTTCAAATCATAATTATGATATAACCGTTGAATTCAAATGCCCATGCTCTAAAGGATTTTGAACTGTCAAGAATTTTAATGTTCTATAACCAGTTATCATGATAACGTAAAATAAATGTTGTATCATTGTTGTACTACAATTGGGATATATGCTCACCAATGTACATAATTTTGTATTATATTATCTTATGTAGCAATTTTTATTTAATGATTTTGACGTTTTACTTATTGTTGTTTATTTATTCTTTGAATATATAGCGTAAAATAAATTATTTATTAAATTATGTTAACCGGTCTTTTAAAAATATTTCATCAATTAAAAAATAAATATTTATAATGATAGATTCTTTAATACTTTTACTGAAAAAAATCAAAGATAAACCCATTTTTTTAAAAAATATCAAAAACGGCTCATACGAACAAATTAATGAAGTAATAATATATTTTCAACCTAATTGTTCATCAATAAATGTTATGCGAATATAAAGAAAACACAAAATATATAAGTAAGGACAAAATTATAAACAATTTTAATGTGGAAATGAGAAATGATACCTTAAACAAGATCAATAATTTATATAGGTGATCGATAGGTAATATTTAATAATGAATGAGAAGAAATTATGCAGAAGAACTTTCACAATAATAATGAGTTCTGATGATCACAATTCACTTGTTAATGTAAAGAGAAAAAAGGCTGCTTTAAGTTTTTAATTTGATGACATTGACATCGACAAGTTTATCAAGTATGCCGTCCAAGTAGTATAGTTTGCGAACTACGAGTACAGGTCAAATAATATTCGTGTTTGATTTGTCGAGAATTATCCAATCAGAGTATAGTATCCGTGAATTCCAAGTTATGAATGAATATCGATTAAAAGTTTCATAGGATTTGGTGTGAATATAATAATTCTGCATTGGTATATGAAACTGAATTGGACAAATGTTGCGTATGTAAATTGTTTGTTGTATAATTCATAGGTTTGTATAGCATAATAATACATTCAAGTTTAATAATAGATCACAAAGAAGCACATAATAGAAGATAGTGTTTTTTCACAAGCACATTGAGAAATAAAATCAGGAAAACAACCATATAATGAGTTCAAATGATAAAGTAATATGGGTAGGTAATATCAATAATGCATAAAATGTACAAGACTGAATCGACTAAGCGGTTACGAACCAATCCAATAAAGTTATCACAGAAAGGGATCGGTTTTCTTCAACCATTTAGTTAGTTTATAATTATAATCGTAGGTATACTACTTATACTACTTATACTATTATTTCTCTATACAACCTAAAATAAATTTATGAGAAGTTTATTTTATAACTAATTGGACTTCATTGTTAGAAATATACATCGCTGGAGAAGCCTCGAAATCAACCAACTATTTTTAAAACCGCAACTTCAAAAATAAAAGTTTTACAATATTAAAACTTTAGGGTAGAATAAAAAATCTCCCTTCGATTTATGTAGATCATTTATTACATTTTATCTTTTAATCTTATCTTTTAATCTTTTATCTTTTATGCACTTTATCACGAAGACATCCTCTGATTTAATTTCCTTAACTATCTTGTGAGTTACATACCGATAAAGAGCCCATACAGGACTACTTCAAAGAACAGTTGTGTAATGGAGTATGGAAACATTGAGATAGGAATACGAGACACGGAGAAAAAGAGATGCGATGGAAAACCTTGCGGAACATAAAGAGGCAAATTAAGAGTATAGTTAACAAAAAATTGGTAAATGCGGGCCGATTGTTTCATGGTTAAACAAAATAAGATTTGTGTTTTAATGGTCACTAATGTCATCCGTCCGGGAATTTTTCTCTGGAATTTATATTTTCTTCATTGATTGTCGCTTCCGTCCAAGTTTAGATCTAAAATAAAAAATGTTATAATTCATTTCATTTCATTCATTCATTCTGAATATTATCGATCGAGTGCTTGTTAGCTGTACACTCCCACGCATAATTATATCCAATTTATTCGTCTAGAGTTTATTAGAGTTACACATTCAAGACATTTGCTATTTATTTTTAGACGTAGAACAGTCCTAACAAACCTAATCTGTCCAGCCAAGAGAGGGTTGAACGCATACAACCAGTCGTGTACTTCCTTCTCGTCCATCGTCTGAATGAGTATTCCTCGATGCGGCGTCACCACTGAAAACGTGTTCCTAGTTCTAACCATGGCCGCCTGCTCCTCTGAATACTCGATCTGCGCGGTAGCAAGATTGATCAATCCTCGCTCTACCGGGTCCTTCTCATGGGCGTAGATGTAGAGGAAGGGACGGCGAACGACCACCCATCGCTTCACCCAGCCGAGAGTCTTCTCCTCGAGAAAGTTGAGAAACCCTTTCCGGCTGATAACGGGGCTCACCCGGATCTTGCCAAAGCGGAATAACAAAGATAACAACCGTCAATGACCTGATTATGACGAGGAATGTGGGATTCTTACCTCGTCACACTCTCCAACGAAAGCAGGGACCATCTCCCGGCCGGACCTACTCCCCTCCTCGCTCGTGGTGCTCAGGAAGGATTCGGCCGTCGCTGACTTGGCCACTCGAGGAGTCAATCCCATCTGGTTGCCCGGGGGACGGTAGAGCTCTGAGCTGGGGGGCAGTTGAGAGGATGGCGTGCCCGCGGTGGAGGAAGGATTGTTGTTTGTCGTCGGGAGCTGGTGCGCTTCTGACTCCGAGCTGGAGGGGCATTCACTGTCCTCACTGGGAGACGTCGCGTTGTAGGAGGTCTGTCGGTTTGTGGAGTGAAAGAGAAAACGACACGGTTCATACAGATGTCTTGGATAATTGATGACTTCTCAAGACTTGTTAAGACTTTGTAAGACTTTTAAGGACTTTTTAAAAAATTGTTAGTCTTTTTGGAATTTTATAGATTATAAAAATTTGACACATTGATAAATAATAAATTGTCCAATACACTGAAAAATTCTAAAATTCTCAAAATAATAACATGATTTTAAGTTATTTTATTCCAAAATTCAAGACATTTCAAGACTGCCTAGACATCCTGTCTAAGAGGAAAATTTTAAAAAGCGCTCCAAATAAAGAATTAGTTATTATTAATAAAGTATCTAGTTCAAGAATATTTGTTTTAGGCACCTTTCCACCGCCCGTCAGCATGGATCCAAGGTTGGTCTTGCTCCCCTGAGACATCAGCTCGATACACCTCGAGGTGATCAACTTATCCCGACCTCCCTCGTCCAGTCGACCTTCTTCCTCGGGACTCAACAAGCTCCTGGTCATCACCTCCGGGAGATCTACGCCCTCCTCTCCCGTCCCACCTCCCTCCTCGTCGCAGAACTCCCCGCCAACGCCGAAGATCACGGAGGAAGCTCCGGCCGCTGTACTGCCCCCTAGACCGGAATCGGCACCCACACTGCGCGCGTCCTCCGTCGTGGCAGTCATCGAGTTGGTACCGGTCGAAGCCGTCGTGTTCTGTTGGCCGCTGGACGTGTTGGACGCCGGCATCGGGGGCATCTGTTTCTTCCGTCTTCGTCGGCGGTTCTGCTCGCGTGTTTCATGGTTGAGGAGTTTGAGTTCCTCTGTTCGGTTGAGTTCGGTCATCTTCTCACGAAGCAGAAGGATGTGGCGGGCTTTTTCAACCTGCAATTGAAGGAACAGCGTGAAAAAGGAGGAACTAATGGACGGTCTAACCCCACCAGGGGAGGCAGTATACCATTTCGAGCCGGGTGAGCTTCTCCAGTTCCCACTGATGATCGAGAATGAGAGAGTCGCTTCGTGGCCGCCAGCCTTTGAGGTTCTCTTCCCCGCGCACGTAGGTGACACTCGTGTCCACGACTCGACGACTACGACGAAGGTGACCTTCGGGGGAGACAACAACCCTTCGGTTAAATATGTATCCAGTTGTCATGACAACAACCCTTCTGTTGTCATGCAACGTTGTGCTTTTCAATTTCTAAAGTAATCAAATTTCGCAAATAACACCAAAACATGGGAATAGGACCCACTTTTATCGGGTAATTTTTTTATCTGGAAGTCGTAAACTCCAGTGACTCTGTTCATGTCCTGGGTCTTGTAGAAACTTCCGATCAACGATTTCAGAGACCTGTAAGAGACACAAGCGATGAGACAGAAGTTATCACTCTAATTGGAATAAACCAGAGTCCTCTCTCACCTTGGAATAGCAATCTTTGAGTCCCTCGGATAGGTGACGAGGCAAAGATCCTTGGTGAGGCACACCGGCTGGAAGCAGGCATCCACGTCGATATAACAGGAGATGGTGAGGAAGACTCGCTGCCCGTAAGCTGTGATCGTGTTGAGAAGGGTGGACTCATGCAGAGAGCTGTCCCAGGCTGCCTCGAACCGGAAAAACACTCTGTAGCCGCGGAAGAGAGAGAGAGAAGAAAGAGACAAAGATATCATAAGATAAAGACACTAGTAAATATTATTTAAATTATAAATATACAATTATCATAAGGAACTAGACTGATTTATAAACAATTCGAAGGAACCCCACATGATCCTGGTGGATATTTGTTTTAAACTTACCGGTCATCACCCGCCTGTGACGTATAGTGAGCTGGTAGCAGGTTCAATGAAAGCACCTTGGAGTCAGCATCGGTGTCGAGGAATTCTGGAGTGTCGCGCACTCGTCCAATCATAACCTCACGAACATCTCGGAAGACCAATTCCGGTCCGGTCTCATGAACAATGGTCACTGCTAATCGTCGTTGTAAGCCCTGATGTGTGATGTAGACCCCTTGACAGGGGGCTTCGTCACCGTGGTCAACCGGTACTGGTGCATAACTGCAGAGTAGAATTAGATGATTGTATTGCTATATTGTAACATACTACTTACTAATGAATGAGTAGTATACGAATTATATAATACTAAAATATTTAACCATTTGAAATATTTTCATGATAATTAATAATCAATACCATCACCTATTTTAGAATAAATTCATGTGTAATAACCCAAAAATCCTATATATATATATTGTGTTTGATGAATTAGAAATATAATTAATGGTAAATGAATAAATTAATCATGATCAAAAAATACTTAACATTCGCATGCTACAAACTTTTTAGTTAAATTATTTATCATATTTATTTTAAAATGTATTATTTACTTCAGATTATCAAAATCAAAAAACTTACTCTCCATTTGAAGAAAGTTCAAGAATTTCGAACCAGACGAGCAGATCGTATCTTTGAACGAGAACACCGCTGTAATTGGAGAAAGAGAGCAACTGAGCTACTCTAATAGTCATTCAAAGGAGGAGGTCAATACTTACTCGCCAACTGGAAGAACGCTCTCGAGTTTGGTGGAGGGGACTGGGGCGGATATTGGAAGCGTCGGCGGGAAGGAACGTCGCGAGGTCCCGTTGATAAAGGAACTATTAGGCGGAGAGAGAGAGAGAGAGAGAGAGAGAGAGAGAGAGAGAGTGGAGACGACATGGTTAAGGAGGCTGTGAAATAGATATTGTATAGATTAATGTACCTAGAACAGCTAACTGACTGTTGGATAGCCACAGCCGTGTGTTGCTGGTGTCCGTAGACTTCGAAGACCAGCGGCTGGTTCCGTATGTAATCGAGAAATGCACGTGTGATTACCACGGAGAACTAGAGGGCAGAGAAAGAGAAGAAGAACGGAACTGTTTCTTACATATTTATTGTGAAGGAATGTTTATGTAATCAATGAAAATAAAAATTAACAGTCCCACTATCAGTCAATGTTTAAAATTCATGATAAAAGAGGTAACTTACATTTTGCACATGATAAAATCCCAGCGGTGTTCCCTTTCCAGAATTATTGAGAGGTTCTGTGGAAAAGGCTTCCTCTTGACGGTGCCAAAAACTGGAGCAACAAACACAACATTTCTTATTCGTGATACATCAATACACTAGACGATAGTTTAGAACATCAACACACCAGACGATAGTTTAGACCATCAACACACCAGACGATAGTTTATTACATCAAAAAACCAGTCGATAGTTTATTACATCAAAAAATCAGACGATAGTTTATCTCATCAACAAACCAGACGATAGTTTAGAATATCAACACACCAGACGATAGTTTATCACATCAACTTAAACCATATGATAGTTTAGAACATCAACACACCAGACGATAGTTTAGAACATCAACCCACTAGACGATAATTTAGAACATCAACACACCAGACGATAGTTTGGCACATCAACACACCAGAAGATAGTTTAGCAAATTGTGAAAATTGAGATATTATTTAGAACGAAATTTATATAGAATATAAACATAAATAGCTTATTTGAAGTCAGAGTTTTTTGTAACTTAAAATAATTCAGAATTCTCAGGGCTACATCGATAATTCTACCAATACCCACTTGAACTGGCAGAATATGTCCACAAATTCTGAAGAGATCCCCGTCGCCTGTAGAACAGTGACCCGGAAAGTGATCTCCTTTCCTATTTGCAGATGAGCGGGCAGAGACCCAACACTGAAGTCGAGCATTGAGTCCAGCTCTGAAAGGTCAAATCCACTTGCTGACGAATCAGACACTGAAGAGAGAAAGAGAAGCAAGGTGTGGTGTCTCAATAAGTCTTACACGATTTAAACTTATAGGACAGAAAGAGGACTCACCTGTAAGCCCAGCAGAGGTCGAATGTTTCATGTCTCCATCTGAATTCTCCAATCGTTGACCTTCCACAACGCGGAGTTCTTCACTGCTGGCAAACTTGACGCCGCCGCTACTAGATCCAGTGGGGCTCTTCTTCATACCGAACTTCTGCAAATAGAATGATTGTCCCCTTTATGCGGAGGCTAGAATACTAAAGTGAAGGTAGACACTAAACACTAATTATAAAGAAACGTTACTGAAAATCATCAATGCGATTTAAATATTTAAAGCATATTCTGAGTTTTTAAATTGGATTTTATATTTATTCATTAGTTTATCACAGCTTTTTGTAATCTGTTCTTTGATTGAAGACGAAACTCAGACCCAAGGACTAACCGCACTAATATATTAAATTTTCAGCCTACCGGTTAAATAATCGATAACGATATCTTATTAATATAAATGTATCGACACTAATATTGATTTTATTATTAAATTTTACTGGCAATGGTATACTCGAAGCTTAATACAGAAAATCGATAATTATTGTCGACAAATCAATTGTTTCACTGGGAGTGTATAGTTTTGTTAGTCTGTGGGACTACCTACCGCTAAAACACAGCATATAATGTATTCAACAGAATTCAGGACAAATCGATAATAAGACGATGTCCGCAAGATTCTCTCACCCTGGAGAAGTACTCCTTGTCTATGAAATTGATCCAAGCACAACCTCCAGACTGAGTTTCCCCAGCTTTGTTCTGCGCGGTGTTGTGGGTGAGCTGGGTGGGGGACATCGGGGCTACATAGTCCTCCGACACCAACTGGATGGCCACACGGAGGAAGCCTTTGACGTCACCTCGCTCACTAACTATAGCAACTCGGTGGATCAAAGGTAGGCCAAAGTACAGGTTGCTAAGATACACAAACGATCTGAAGTAGAGATCATACAAACATTTTAACAACAATTGTAAGCTAACAAATTTAAATCGTCTCGTAACATTTAGGTCATAAGGTTCCAGTGAACAACTTTAAAATTCCATAAAATGACAATTTATCTCTCAAATTTAAACCAAAAACAAATTTGAGTAGTAGATAAGGTGTTGTCATGCAACACGCACCTTCCAACCAATCTAAACCAGGGGAATCTGTCGTAGAATGGGTCCTGTCCAGTAAGATTCTCCATTCCAGGCTCCGGTGAAGTAGGGGACATTTCTGCTTCGTTCTGGTACATCTCTCGAATCAACTCCAAACGCTTCCTATATTAAGGGAATTGGACAACTAAATTAATTAATTAATTAATACACCTTTCAATTTTAAATATAGTCATAATTAAAGTTTTATTGAGTAGATTATTGAACTGATCAAACACAAACATAATCCAGAAATTTGGTCGAGAAAACCTCTACAAATATTTAACAGATACATTTCAAACACAAGACACAGATTAGAAGCATAAAAAAACATTTTATTCCTTTTATGGATCATTATTAAAAGATAAAGCGATAATAAAATATTATCTAGATGAAGCAGAACCAAATACATGAACGCTGTTAGGAAAAATGTGAGTTCTCAATGCTGTTAGATATAGATTTCAATCGGGATCTTATAGATGACAAATATAAATAATATTACAATATACAATTAGAATATTATAAGTTTATATGAAAAGGGTTATTGGATGCGATTATTAAGCCAAAAATAAATGAACATCACATAATATTACTGAAGAGGCAAAGTATAACCAAAAAACTCTTTTAAATGGAAATTGAGACAGACTTGCGGCTTAGAAGTAAAACCAGAACCGAATGATCAGCAATTAAAATGAAAACTATAATGAGCTATACCTGCAATTAAAAAGAGACATTTTACGACTCTCAAACAAATTTGTGCTCAGATTCCATATCAAGCACCATTAAAAGATATTCTAAAAGATTCAACCAAAATGCAAAAGCAAGACCAATATGACGGGCAGGCAGAGACACACACTACGAGCTTGGATGTGGGTATGGGGGGGGGGGGGACCTGGAAGGATGATAGGAGAAGTAATCGGGTTCCTCATCCTCTGCCAACCGATCATAAGGCGGCGATGCGTCATCGTTTAGCACAAACTCTCGCATCCATTCTAAACGAGATCTAGACGTGTGGAACAACAACAGCGCTGATTGGATACTTATTCTAAGCCAATGAAATCACAGCATTCGTATTATTATGCCGCAATCGTTATTGGATAATTTTTAACATATTATGTAAATATAGAGTTTGGTATTAATAGTCGTTAAATTTTCTGTACCATCAACAATAGATTTTATTGGGATATTTACATTTCAACGTCTCGTACTAAAATCAAATTTATTACCATTTTACATAACATGGATATTATTAAAAACTGACTACTACAAGGGAACAACACAAAACTAATAAACACCCCCAAGGCAACATGCATGTCATAATTATTGACAAAAAAAAGTGATTTGACTAATATAAAGCGAGTGAAGCTAAAATGATACAAAACTAAATTGACAATAGCTTTTCCAAAGATTATTTTAAGTTTAACAAACATAATAACATTTGATAAAATTTAACTAAAATATTGGCCTTATTCCCTTCAAAAATTACTTCAACATTTAGAAATACCAAAACTACCACCAAATCACAGATAATACAAACAACAAATAATCTCAAAAGAAAAGAGGTCGTTTGTAAAATCTTCGACAGGTAAAAAGGAAATTCTCACTTGAACTTCTGCAAACTCCAATAGTGCGTGGCTCCATTCTTGAGGTCCTGAACCTCCACGGCCACCACCGTACAGGGGAAGGGTCGTTCACTCATGATCTGCTCCAATTCACTCGGCTGCAGATCCGGCGAAAGAGGGGTGTAGCTTGTGTCGGTGATCAGAGTGAACTGAAACTGGACCTGTAGAGGGGGGTTGTGTGAAGCTTATTTATTCATACAGAGAAATGCATCATCTGTTTAACGTAACAATTTTTTAATGTACTAAAATAAAAGATGGAAATGAAATGTGATAACGATATATTGAAATAAAAATAAAAGGCACACAAATATTGAATCCTTAATCTATCATTAATTATACAAACATTAATTTCAAACGAAGAAATATCATTTTATGTAGATATAAAACTAAAACTTTAAATTTTGTATCTATAAGCAGCTGCGTCCTTGAACGCTTTTTGGTTTAATTGAAAGTAACAAAATATTTAAGTGTTTGTGATTAATTTAATATCAATATAACTTGTAAATTTCTGAATTGATAACGTGTTTCCATTAACTGTATTTACAATGTAACACATTTTTCAATGAACCTGTAAAAATGTACAAAATTTAAAATATTCGCTTTTTTCAAGAAAAAACATTTTAAATAAATAAATAACAACATGATCATTAAAAAATTACTATTTACAAAACCCGAAAGTGTTTTTCAGCTTGTAACCAAACGTGATTGTGTTGTTAAAAGATTTAAAAACTTGGTGCGTGTATTACCTAATATTAAACATAAAATTAATTATATTCAAAGTAGTGATTAAAAATATTTAAATAGCAAGAACAATCACTAAAGAAACGCTATTACAGTATACAAAAGATTTACATGGTATCATTTATGCAGAGATAGCTTATCAACTGTTGAACCATCTCAATTCAATCTACCTTTTTGTTAAGCTCCACACTGATTGCATTGGCTTCCTTCAAATAGAGCGCATTGCCCCAAAGATCGTCCTGGAAAGAAAAAAGAGAGAATTCTTTACAATTTTGATCAATTGCTTTGACAATTTTGAGATAAAACTGCGACTATTAAAACAAGTTATTGAAAAAAATATCAGCTCGTGCATACATTAGGAAAGAAACCTTAGCTTTGGTAAAAACATTTATTGTGAAAATAGAACCGTTTCATAAACAGGGATCATTTGAATACAAGAGAACTTGACTTTATATAAACACTGAAAATTAATTCTGTGGACATTAATTAATTTCTGAAAGTTTACAACGAAAGCCTTGCCACAAAAAGAAAACAACACAAATGCATGCTGTTAGTGATATTAATAATATGTTGTGAAACAACACAGAAAACATGAATCTTATATTTCAAATTAGTTGCTTACATAACGACACACGACATTGGTAAAATGTAATTGGTTCCCAACAGCGACATGCAACAGAACGCAAAATCGTTTATCATTGTGTTTATAGATATTATACAATTTCATTTCAAATTTTCAACGTTGCAAGTGACTATTTTGTTCTGTTAAATTAATAAAAAAAGAGTCTAGACAAACTCAAGCTTGGACTTGGAGAAGAAGAATAAGCAACAAACTTAAACAAACTTAACCTCAAAACATAATAATCAATTGTGAAAATGTCTTTGTATATCGTTGTATCTAAGCAACAGAATTGAGCGAAAAGGCTGCCTGCTACATAAATAAATTAGTTGTAGTCAAAAAATAAACTATTATTGTATTTATCTTACATACAAGTTGGAAATGAGTCTTATTTATTTTGTGAAGGTAGAACACAGGAACAACAAAATTCTGGTAACATCTACGATATTTAATCCACCAAAAATACTCAAATTTCAACGAAAACAAGAAAGGACAATTAATATACTGAACAATATAGATATAAAAAGAATTGCTTGCTTCATGTAACACACCTTAATTTGCCAGGCGGGTTGGATGCGAATACTGAAGTCCTTCAATGAGACAGAATAAAAACGGCTAAGTTAAAGTTTTTGGAAATAGTTTTATTAACGAGGTCAGATGTCTATAAACTGGATAAATTTTTTATAAAAGTATAATAAACAACGAAACAATTTTTTTTAATTCTTCTTGGATAGATATTTATTTAAAGATTCTTCAATCTTAGAGAAATTATACTCAATTTAAAAATTAAAATAGGTTGATTCTCTTCTTCAGCCACTCAAAGATCAAAAGTTTAAAAAATATTAATTAAAGAGTTACTCGCGTTATAGAAAACGATCGTCAATATTTGTGACCGTAGTCACCTAAAGGTATACTCTATTTAAATCGTAATAAATCAATCTCGTAAAACATCTAACTTGATATTTAGTATGGAAAAGGGAAATAATTCTTTGGTAAGTAAGGTAATTATTAACAAATGTGTGTGTGAGTCTTATTAGAACTAATTTTCTGTTACCTACAATTATAAAATTAAAAACAATACCTGCCAAAATAATAATAATAATTAAACATTATAAAGACTTCTTGAATAAGATTAAAAATAACAAATTATCACAATTTTGTTGAAAATAAAAACGCGATCTTTTAAAAGGAAGCGATATGAATTTGAATATTTTATAAAAATTGCATTATGATATTGAAAAAATCAATAATGCCTTCACAAAATCAAAACTTAAAATTTGAAATAAAAAATCAACAATGAGGTCGTCATAGTTCAAAGACTGCAAATAAAGAATAAGTAGGTCATTCCACAATAAAAATCAAACGAGAAGAAATTATATTAACACAATTTTGTAAATATATTGGATAATAAAATATATAAAGTTAGTTATAAATATATAAAAAACATAAATAACCAAAATCAATAGTCAATCGATAATTATAAAACTTGATAACGAACAAGCAGACGCAATCAAAATAATATTTAATCAATCAGGATATATTGCCCGGGTTGATAAAAGAATAAGAGAACAACCAAGCAAGAAGGTATCTAACGCAGCACAAATTAGCAGAAGAAGGATTTGCGAATGTGTGATTTGTGACACTTACCCGCAAAGATGTGAATTGGTGATGTCGCCACTTGGTGAAGGCCCAAGCTGCTAACTGGTACTCACGGGCGTTCCAGTTGCATTCACCTGGAACACCAATTACACCGGAACAATGTAATCCTCGATAATATATTACTAAACTACACAAGAAATTCGTGCCGGTTTTTGTAACATTCGAATATGTTTATTAAAAACTGTAATTTTGAGAAACAGTATAAAGAACAAACACAAAAATTGTTTTTATTTTTGCTGAAAATTGTTTGGAACATCCTACTATTTAAAATATTGGTTGTTTGTGACTCTTTTTCACAAAATTTATTAAAAAAATAGTTTTTATTCACTATTTTAAAGATTATCATTTTGATGATAAAATTCCATTAATAAAATGAAGAAAGTA
>JAUZNC010057994.1:0-11957 GCA_034780395.1 Vannuccia rotundouncinata | reverse complement strand
ATAATTCTCATACTTGAAAGTGTCGGGACCTTCAACCTTCAACTTCAACCACATCCTAATTTACATAAATGTTGTATATAAGGGTAAAATACGATTGATGCTCGAATATATATATATAAATAGACCAATTAATTAGATTCCTTAGACCGTATGTCAACGGCCATGTTGTCGATAATTGCATTATATGTCCTTGAAAAATTAATTTAGATTTATAGAAAACAGGTGACTTTGTTTAGTTATTCCCGCGTGTAAATAAACAGTACCTACAAAAAATACAACCCATTACAAGACTATGGCACGTGAATGGGGATGAATGTTTGTACCAATTTTTAAATGTTGATTAATATTGTCAACTATTTCTAAACTCAAATGTTACTAAAATTTCTGAAAAATTAATTTACTGAAAATGTATAAAAGTTTCTAAACTATGTTGCTTAATGTTCTAATATATAGTTAAAAGTGTCAATGAGAAAGCATACTAATTGAAAAATGCCATTTAATATATCACATAATGGAAAGATTGCCCTTTTTAAATTATCATTTTTCATTCATGTTTTATTTTGTTACTTGAATTAATATCTCTCTTTTTAGATATCATTTTTCATTTAATCACAATAAATATCAAAATGTTTGAAAAACATTGGCTGAAGTACTTCTCAATTTGTGTAATTTGGTTTAATGAAACTAATTGTAACACGGATAACAAGGAATGTAAATGTGATTCAAACAATTGGGATCCAGTTTGTGGAATGGATGGAATTACATATAATAATGTATGTGAACTTAATTGTAAAAAAAACGTTCAGTTTTCTCACGATGGAAAGTGTACATATATGACTGAAAATAGGTGTGATTGTCATCGAAAAAATGCACCCGTTTGTGGAATCAACGGCTTAACATACCTCAATGATTGCGAAATCGATTGTAAAAAAATTGAAAAAGCTTATGATGGGGTTTGTTTGCGACCATGTGCATATTGTCCTTGGATAGATTCATCAGTTTGCGGTTCTGACGGAAACATATATCCAAATAATTGTTTTTTATATTGTAATAATATTGATTTTAAGAACGACGGAGTTTGCAAATTGAAGAAATGATTTTGTCGTTATATAATTTTTATATAATTGGAAAATTAATTAAGGAATATAATTTATATTGTGAATAATATTATATTTGTACTACTCACACATATTTAGTAGTATCACGAAAATGTTAGTGTATTATATTTATTACTTTTTATTTTATAAGAGATCTCGATCCTTTCGAGCATTTGAGTGGAATTTATCGAATATTTGAGTAGTTGTCTCGTTAACTCATTGACATTTAATAATAATATTAAAACTTCAGCTTATGGAAATTAGTTTAAAGAAAATTATTACTAATACAAATGATAAAGAACATACTTTGTAATGGATAAAAGAATATGAAATGTAGTAACAGATATTATTAAATAATAATAAGAATTCAAAAAAATATCGATTGTGATTATTCAATTATAATTACAAGAATGACATGAAATATTAGTAAATAGTGTCATGGAAAATTCGGAGTAGAAAATGTGTAAAGATGTGTAAAGAAGATGTGTAAAAAATGGTTAAATTGAAAACTGTTTATATTATTATTATTATAAAAAAAAATTATTGTAAATATGTTATTTATTTATATTATATATTTCATTAAATTAAATTAAATTTATTATTTTAAAATTCAGAGCAATTTATTAGAAATTAGAAAAAATATATTGCATCTTGGACAACACGATGTTCTTGAAACAATGTTATAACGCTGTTCTATATTTTCTAGCTTGCCATTTATAAATCATAAAACCTATTTTTATTGTGTGAAATTGAATAAATGAAATTTTGACAATTTTGAGGCATAAGTAAGTGTCAAAGGGGATGTTTATCAAAAATACTTTTTCTTATCTATAATATATAAGTGGTCATTTTTAAATTTTAAACTTGTAACTGTAAAACATCTAAAAATAACAATAGAATAAAACTGTAGAGTCAATAGAATCTTGTAATACAATAGAATACAATAGTAATATTAAGAAATAATCGGGGCGATTCTTTAAGAGAAAAATGCAGCTTTTTGTAGTTTATAAGTCAGTTATACTGCTGCAGTCATTATAAGATCTTTGATTACTGTGTCTTCTACGATTGTTGTAAATATTATGGAGTAGAGTTATTGTATAAAGATTACTAAATGCGAGTGAAGCGAAGCTTGATCCAAAATCGTTTGCATAAAGTGATAATATAGCTGTATCGATAGTAAAAAAATTATCCATATTACGATTTCTAACAGGTGATACTTTTTATATAAATTATAAATTTGTTACTTTTATATAAATTCGATATACATTTTGTGAATGCAATTCTAAAGCAATTCTAAAATTAATTTTTAAATTAAATTATCTCACTTGTCCGATCCATGAAAGAAAATTATCCTTTTATCCTAAAATCATCATTAAATATTTTTTTGCTATTGGTTTTTGTAATCACTATTTATAAAAAGTGCGATGCAGCGACTTCTTGTTAAAATAAACATACAATCGCAAATATCACAATAACAGTATAAACTGTACAGTTTCATTCCAAAGGGGATATTATATAAGTGGTTCTTTATTTTAAAAATGTGACGAATCGATCCTTATTGTTAGCTATTCAATCTAAAGTTGACGTCATTTGCTTATATTTACAAATACTCTTTTGTATACTCTTAAAAATTTGCTATTAAGTTCAAAATAATTAAAATCGGTTATATATTATGTATATCTTACATCCGGCAATAATACAGAGACAGTAGAAACAATAAAATACAATAGTTA
Source organism: Vannuccia rotundouncinata (assembly GCA_034780395.1). Taxonomy (NCBI): domain Eukaryota; kingdom Metazoa; phylum Platyhelminthes; order Proseriata; family Coelogynoporidae; genus Vannuccia; species Vannuccia rotundouncinata. The sequence goes on along the minus strand of JAUZNC010057994.1, from coordinate 9,127 downwards.
TATATACTACTCGCATATAATACTGAGAATTGTGGTTTCCGTAACTAAAATTGTGAAGGATTCCGACAATCTCCATCATGTTTCTTTTGCACGTTGTTACATTTGAGTTCGCAGCTGTTTCCGTATGTGACACCGTCAACTCCGCATACTGGGAGCCACAAAGTAATGCACATACACCCGGCTTGACTTTCTGCGTCCATTTGGGCTACTCCAAATGCGCCGACTAGGGCGAATATAGTCAGAAGAGGAACAAACCATTTCATCGTGTGACTGTTGATATATGAAATCTGTAACAAATTTAGAAACATACAAATGAAACTAACGTAAAAAATGTATATACAAATATGGTAATATTACTGAGGGGAGTTGCCATTTTATATTTTTAAACATCTATCAATTCATAAATTAAATTGATAAAATAATTCAAAAACAATTTTCAATTTAGGGTAACAAAAATCTCCCTATATATTTTCAAAAATTAATTCAATTATTAACACAATTTTGACTTTTATACTTTTTAATAAAACAAATGAATAAAAATATTCAATAAAGTCATACAATTAATAAAATAATCGTTACACTAATTTTATTGATAATCAGTATTCTCAATATTTAAAAACATCAAACAATCTTACCACTTTATCGCAATCGTTTAATCGTTTTGTATCGTTGTAAAATAAATATTTGGCAGTAAATAATTTTCTTATATAGAAAATGCATAATATTTACTTAAAGATTATATATAATGAACTGTCCAACAATATATCTCTTATCAAACCAACAGACAATGTCTGTGACGTTATAATTATGTTAACAGTAACAAAAGTAAACATACATTATTTAATTCATTCGTATGTTGTACATACTTTATCATAAAGTTATTTATCAGAGAATACAAACAAACATAATTGAAGTTCATCAAAGAAGTTTCAGTCGAATGTTATATTCTCTCTATTTGAAATGTTCTAAGTATAACTTTATTTATTTATAGACTTGGTTCTACATATAAAACCCCAAAATTATCAAAATGGTCGCAAAAGTGTTTAGTACGTTTTTCGTAATTATTAAACACACTATAGTAAATTTTATTCCATTTTTGAGGGTATTTTGTATGGGAGGTTATTTTTTATACTTATATTCCCATAACAATTGACTATTTTTATATTTAACCTCATATTAGAATTTAACCTCTCAATTACAAATAAATAAAATAATGTATTAAAAACATTTATTATAAAAATTAATATAAAAGCAATATCTGAAGCGTATAAAAATATGCAACAAATAACAAACAGATAAATCAAAAATAAAAATGCATCCACACAAAATTCTGGTTTATAAATTTACTGTCCATTAATCTCTATAAAGTGGATCCTTTTTCGTCTTCTGCTCATTTTGTAGTTGCTTGAAAATGCCTCTTTAATTAGAATCAGCAGATGCCTGAAAAGGTCAATCAACTATAATTCTCGGAACGTTTACCAATTGATTCTCCAAAATTTCTTCGTATTCTCGTACAGCGGAATATATGAGTTTGTGTCCACAATGTCCACCCTGAGTCTTGATAATGTACTCAGGTGAATAAGCTTAGAAAGCTGTTTCTAGAGATCAAGACTTTCAAAAACTTCCCCATTTTCAAGTATCCTATATAACAATATAGAGCATTATACAGACACACTTTATATTGTAGCTGAGAGCTAACTGTTTATTACCATATAGGACTAGATGGATGTTATGTTTAAATTTATTATTTTGCAACATTTAAATAATAACGAAATTGTATTCTAACCACTGCAAAATATGCTCTAAACATTACAGTTTGAATCTATTTTGATATAATAGTTTTGATTAATTATCGTAATGAGCGTTTACTCAGCCTAATTATAAACTTCTAAACCTGATTTGATGGTTTGATAAGAGTATATTGTTGAACAGATCTTAATACTCCATTTGCAAGTAAATAATATTTGTTTGCTATACGAGAGACTTATTTACTGCAAACATTTTATAGCGATACAACCTTAAATATTCAGAATAATTGGAAAGATTTGTTTTATGTTTTATAGAATTTTGTAAATACATTTTCAAAATATAGCACTAAAACTTGTAAAGGCTATTTTTTCTTTAAATACGACTTGAAAAACGAAAAATTTAAAAGATATTTTGACTAAATGAGTACGTGCATTTAAAAATGTCTCAATATTCAAAATGTAGGTATTTATTATCCATTTTTGGCTGAATAATAAAACTTTACAAAGTAAGTTATAAGAAAATTTGTTAATTTATCTATTTATAAATTAACAATAATCGAATAAAACCTGACTAAAAGTTATTTCTCAAAAGTATTTTCATGATTTTTGCTGATTTGCAATATAGATTAATTATAGATGAATTTGACAAATTATTTAAAAATTATATTTAATGTAAAATATGTTTTCTATAAAACGACAATTTAACATAATAATACCAATTTTTACTATAAAGGGGTAATAATAATTTCCTATAATCAAAAACTATAAATAATAATTGTTTGTTTATTTATTTTTTGTATAAAACAATTTGTATAAAAACAAGTCACAATTTATCAATTTAAAATTTGGCTGTTTAGGATTGTTAGATTCTCTTATACTTTGGAAAATATAATTATTATAAATAACAAGTTTCTGAAATGCAAATTTGCATTGATATTGATTAAATGGATCTCATTGTTAGTGTAGTTCCCATAGAATTACCACTAAATGGGAATAAACTTTCAGTAAGTATAAATATTTTGAATGTCCAACCCAGTTCTTGTATTTGTAAATGATGATGTAATAATAATAAAAATGTGTCATTGCTTTTTCCGCCTAGTATATAGTTTATCATTGGAAGTCACTGTTTGGAAATCCAAATCTTCCGTTGGCAAAATGTTAACGTCCTTTTCCTTTCCTTGAAGCTCTGTTAGCTCAAACACAAATCATTTAAAAATAAAATTGAGCTAATATTCATTTTTTTATTTCATTTATTTTAAGTTTTGAGCTAACCAACTTTTTGAATTTTTCGGATTTAAATAGTATTGTATTATATTGTATTGTAAATATTTTCCCCTTTTATTATATATCATAATGTACAGTATGGGAATTATAGAGATTACATTTAAAAGTCATCAACAAATTTTTTTTGTAGTAAGCAAAGTCACACTCATTTTGTATGAAGTAAAACATTTAAAATACATAAATGCATAAAAAATTGAAACAAATATTTCCTGTACATAATGTCAATTAGATATTTATATGGATATTTTTTTAATTGATTATTTACATATTAATTATTCATATAACATTTTTTTATTATTATTATAATATTGCTGCAAAATTATTTTTAATTTGAAATCTATTTTTGGTATGTTTACAGTTAGTTATATATCGTTTCAAACTTTCAAGATGGCTGTTGTGTTGAATTTTATTATTTTGCAACATTTAAATAATAAAGAAATTGTATTCTAACAACAGCAAAATATGCCACTAATATGCTCTAAACATTACAGTTTGAAACTGTCTAGAAATAATAGTTTGATTATTTGTGTATTCGTATAATGTTGATTATTATCGTAATGAGCGTTTACTTATCGTAATTATAACTTTCTAAGCTTGATTTGATGGTTGGAAAAGTATTGTTGAACAGATCAAAATAAACAATTTGCAAGTAAATTGTATGTGTTTGCTATATAAAAGACCTATTTACTGCCAAATATTTTATAGCGATACAACGTTAAACTATTCCGAATAATTGGTAAGATATGTTTTTACAAATGTTGTAAATACATTTTTAATATAAATATATCACAAAAAGTTGAAAAAATAATTCTTTTTACTAAATATGACTAATATAAAACGAAATAGTTAAATGAAAATTTCTCTAAATTGTATTAATATTCAAAATATATATTTTTCGTATATTCTATTGGCGCAATATTAAAAATTACGGAGAGAATTTATTTATCTTGTATTTATAAATTAGAAAAACTCGAATAAAACGGTTAATCGTAAATGGTCCTATTTTGTAATTATTTTTAATGGTTTAAACTTCAAAAATTGTTAAATTCTGGTTTTTCTCGTCTCATTATCATTTCTAAATCTGCTAATTTTTCTACAAAAATGTGACTTAAAAATATTATTTTTACTGAAAAAGTTAAAACCAAAAGTCAGATATTTAAAATGGATTATCTCGATTATTCACTAATTTCACAACTTTTATATATTAATACTCAGTATGAATAGGAACTTCTAAACGCTATACACTGGACGTGAAAATATACACTTTGCCTTAATATACAATTTATAAGAATTCATTAATTTTTTTAATATTTTTACAAAATCGAATATTTTACGCATTTCTTATCTAATGATGTATAATTCTTAAATTATTACAGAATTAAAGAGCAACGCCATACAATGAAATTTTTCGGTATTCTTCTGACAATATTCGCCATAGTTTGCGCCTTTGGAGTAACTCAAACGGATGCAGAAAGCCAAAATGATTGTGTTTGCTATGGTATCTGGATGCCCGTATGCGGAGTCGACGGTCGCACATACGGAAACAACTGCGTACTTCAATGCAGCAACGTTGAGAAAGAGCACGAAGGCGAATGCAGGGATTAATGATTCACTGCAGCTTAAACAAGCTGTGTTTAAATATTTTATTATTTATCAATGGATTATATATTAGATTATTCATCTTATTAGAAATAAAATAATCTCATACAATAAACCTACTTTTTAATTTGACGAATCTGATTGGATCAGAATTAGACTGAATGAAATGAAGTGAAATATGTATTTTCTATTAATGGATTATACAGAGATTGTATTCTATAACGTATTCATAAGTCGGAGTCATATTGTCATATTGTTATATTAATCCTTAATTCTTATTAAATAGATTGATACTTCGGATTAATGCCCTGTAAATACATGATTGTATGACTATTGCTACCAATGCATGTGAATCCCATTCATACATGTGTATCTGCATTTTAATTTTTTTATAATTTTAACATAAAATTTGACTTCTCTCGAAGTGCCAAAGTCAGAAATCGTATTTCAATAAAAAGTGTCCCTTTCACTATCTGAAGAAATTAAAATATTTAGTTACTGATCAGTACTAGAGCTGAATTCCCGATTTGATGAGGCTTAGGCCATACCCAGTGGGTATTTTGATATGATCCCACTCTGTAATCAATTTGCGGTGTTACCTTGGATGTTAATTGAATCTTGAATTCAAGTCAAAAAATCTAAGTTATAATCGTTGATACACATTTTTAACAATTTCTAGAACATGAGTTAATTTACACATAATTATACACATAATTTACAATTTCTATGAGTTAATTCTATTACAAAACAGTTTATTGTTCATAATGAAGAAAGGCTTTCGTTTTTTGTTAATTAAAAATGTGAACAAACTATAATTTATAAATTTCTTATTTCTAGCATTTCAATGGAAATCAGTTTAGTTAGTAAATTAAGTATAAATTCCAACGCAGTTTTCGTGATTTAATAATTAAGTTAAAAAATTAATAAATACAAATAAATACAATAAATACAAAAATACAAAAATACAAAAATACAAAAATACAAAAATACAAATAAATAAAATACAAAAATAATTAAAAAAATAACAATTCACCTCAAAAGTTTGGTTTAATATATTTACTTTTAGTATTACTGGTAATCTGAAAGCGTAATCCTTCTCTAAAAGGAGTGCAAACATTTAATACACATTTTCGGTGTAGACTTATTCCACAAAAGAGTAAACTTTAATTTAGTTAAAGACTAATTAAAGAATTAATTAATTAAAGTAGTTAAAGAATACTCTACGAAAGAGTAGTTATAATCTTTCAATTAGTAAAGATGTCATTTGCATGATAGAAAAATACACCTTGTATAGTGATATATACCAATTTTGAGGCATACATTTGAAATTTTAATGGATAAAACCAATCAAAAGAATGAAAAAAGTACTCTTCATTAAAACGAAACATTCCCGAAGATTAAAAAATACGTATAATCTTTTGTTTACACTTATATACACTTTTTTTTGGATATTAATACAATAAAACCAATATAGAACAAGGATAGCATTTTATCCAACCAAGATGGAGTCCATGTCGAGGCTCGAAACCGTCGACCTACCACTTTGCAGACCAGCGCCTAACCGCTACTCTCGCTCTTCATACAATTGTAGATGACTGAAAGCTTTCTTATGAAACCATAATATAGTATAATAAGTCAACTCAATCTATAGGATCATATTCAATAATAATGATTTATATTTTTATATACTAGAGATTAAACTTGTTGTTGAAAGCTATATATTATAATCATTTTTAAATATTTATTTATTTATAAGAATTCCAAACTCACAAAAATTATAAATATTAAATAAATTTGGGATTCTGAATCTAGATATATTATGCTGATTATTAAATTGAAAGACGTGATGGTAGTAGTCTTTGCAACGTTTATGTTTATACTTTGTCCGCGGAAACATGATTTGGTAAATCGAATTATATAATTATTGTAGATAAAATCTAATTTTTTTAAATTTAATTCTTATAATTCTTTAATAAAAAATATTAAATATTTAATAGGATAAAATATTTTCAACCAAACAAGAAATTTGTTAAAGCGTTAATGTATAAGAGATTATATCTAATTATTAAGGAGTAAATGTACACTTGTGCAGAAATGATGTTACAAAAAAGAGTAACTTAACTCTTTTCCTAATATTTTATAAAGAGTACCATTACTCTTTCAATATATTGTGAAATTTCACAAAGTGATTTTACTCTTTTTGGAGTAAGTAGACATGTTTTAATTTTATAGGTGTAAAATAACACTTGTTCGTGTTAAATAACTATATTTCAAAAGTAAATTAAATCTTGCAGAATAACAGTGTATAGAAATTATTTAAACAAAATAACATTTCTTGTTTAACTCATAACGCAAAAGGCAGTTTTAAACGCTTTAGAAATAATAGTTTGATTAATTGCGTATATGCATCTAGTGTTGATTATTATCGTAATGAGTGTTAGTGTAATTATATCGTCCTAAACCTGGTTTTATGTTTGATAAGAGCTCTATTACTGAACAGATCATAATAAATAATATGTAAGTAAATGATACGTATTTGCTATATAAGAAAATGATTTTCTGCTAAATATTTTAAAACGTTAAACTATTTCAAATAATTGGTAAGATTCGTTTGAAGTTTTATCAAAAGTTTCAAATAAATTTTCAATATATATATATATATATATATATATATCAATGAATATGTAACTAAAAGTTGAAAAAATAATGTTCCTTTTGAAAAATGTTTAATGTTCCTTTTTTTAACGACTTGAAAAAAGAAAAAGTTAATTAACATTTTTACTAAATTTGCAGTAGCATTTAAAAAAAAATTAATATAAAGAAATGTATTAATATTTATTATTTATATTTCCGATATTTTCTTGACAGAATATTTAATATTACGATGTGAGTATTAAGAAAATATGTTTATGAATCTATATATACTGTATATATAAATTAGCAATTTTCGACAGTAACAGTTGATCGTATTGTTTTAGGAACTCTTAAAAAATAATGTTTATTTTTTAGAAAGTAAATAAATTTAGTAACTTCGAAAATTGTAACATTCTCGCATATATCTGGTTATATTAATTATAATTTCAAAATATAGCAAAATCTGCAAAAATAATTTATAAAATGTTAAATGTGAATTTTCCATTGTACAGGTCTTTTACGGCTTTTAGGTTATCGCTATATAATTACGTCTATATTTACACCTTTTACGTTGTACTCTGGTAAAAAATATTACAGAAAGATAGAATAAAATTTATAAGAATTAATTTTCTCAAAAATATATATTTTTTTAAATTATATATTTTACGAATTTCTTAAATAATTATATTTTTAATCTTTTATAGATTAATAATCAACGCCATACAATGAAATTGTTTGTTATTCTTCTGACAATATTCGCCATAGTTTTCGCATTTGGAGCAACCCAAATAGATTCTTGTCCTTGCTATCGTATCTGGATGCCCGTATGCGGAGTAGACGGCCAAACATACGGAAACAACTGCGTCCTTAAATGCAGCAAGGTTGAGAAAAAGCACGAAGGCGAATGCTGAGATTCTTGGAAATAATGTATTATCTAATCTCATAAGATAATCTTATTTCTTAATTTTAATAATTTGACTGGATCAGAATTAAACTGGATGTAATGAAATACGTATATAATCTATATATACCGCCTAATTATTAATAAATCATTGTTTTATTGTTATTGGAATTTTTCACATATATTTATCATTAATTCGATCGAATCTTTGATGGAGACCTTAAATTATTGCCCTGTAAATTCATAATTTTAATTTAATTTATAACATAACAATGCATGTAATATCATTCATTCTCAAAAATCGAGCAGTAAAGATATTTGAATAATTAAAATATTAAGTTATCGATCAGTTAGTTACTTATAGAACTGGAAGTGCTCATCGAGCTATCTTAATTAATTAATCTTTGAAAGAACTATACAGAAGGTATATTGATATGATTCCATTTTGTAATCAATTAATGAATGTTTCAAAAAGCCCAATTGTTTAATTCAAGTCAAGCAAATCTATCAATAAGTTATCATCATTGATACACATTTCCATCGTGTTGCCATTTGCTAGAACAAGTTATCCTTATGTGCAAAAATGTATACGTATATTTCTTACTTTGCTATAGTTTCAAATATTTCTCCATACAATTATGTGAGTCAAGCTGGACTCATATTTTGTTATTGATCCATAACCACAAATCGCACAAGGTCCGACGATCTACATTTATTGTCTATTGTGGAACAGTTTATTACTTCTATTAATGAATAAATGCTTTCGTTTTATTTTTATTTTAAAAAGTCTGGAATTATTGTTTTTTAAATTAGTTGATAATAATAATTGAAAAGCGTACGCTTCTCCCATAGCGCCGCCTATGATGTGTAATTTGAAGCTCACATTTTGAGTCGATTGCATAAAGCGGTATTAGCTGCTACCGGTAGTAGCCTTAATACCGGTAGCAGTTACTACCAGGGA
>JAUZNC010057993.1:0-11961 GCA_034780395.1 Vannuccia rotundouncinata | reverse complement strand
ATATTTTACAATAAAATGAAGAATTACATAGATTTAAAGAGCTATTTCATATAAAGCTTACAACCAGGTAAAACTATATGAGGTATAATAATAACTATAATACTATAACTATAATAAAACTATAATACTATATGAGGTATATGAATTAACTCATTATGTTTACATAACATACATATAAAATCTACTACATTCTACTAAAAATTTGTGGTTTCACAACTATAACCACAAAACTCCATTTAGTAGCACAAGTAGTATATATATTGTTCCATTTAAGAGCTGGCAGTAGTATAAATATAATTGTTTAATATTCAACTAACATAAGTAACGTAATTAAAAATTATAGACTGAAAATGTATATAAGTACTGTAGTATAAAAATAGATTTATTAATCATCTAAATTAAAAAAATTTGGTAAAAATATAGTGTTAACCAATTTTAACCCAGATGGAATCACTGAAGATCTTTGGATATGTTTTGTAAAGCATAAAGTGAGGAGTCACCAACTACTACAGTGAATCAGCATCTAATTAATGGTTAGGTGTCAAGAATGTTAATACCTGCAACTAAATGAACAGATTCAGTCACTTCTGGTGTAGTAAATGTCAATATTAAATTATTCTAGAAAATGTTTTAACTCAGAGTGTAAACTATATTGAAATTAATAATAAATGTAAGCCCAAATATATTGCTAACTTAAACAATAGTATAATTTTATTTTCATCCATTAGATATCCGATAACCCCTATCCCTTTAAGACTTCCATTGTCAAATTCTTGGTTAACAGAAAAATACTATTATTTGTAGTGTCATTTCATAACCTCAAAATCAGTACTAAATCAGCAAATTATAGGACAAAATAAATTTCAAATACCCAGATTTTAGGGCATAACCAGAGAATGTGAGACTTAAATGTACAATTAAAATTAATTGTATAATATATAATACATATTAATTAATATATTTAATATCCTTATATTGCAATAATGTCAAATTTATCTTAAGGGAATAAATAATAAATTAGATAGTGCTGCCAAAATTATAGTCAGAGTTCTAACATGTTTCCCAATTTGAAATTCAAAATCATTTAAAAATATAAAAGAACAGATTATAATATGCTAAATAAGCAAGACTTTTGGAATGAACTGGAAAGATATATTATTTGTTGTGAGTTAGTGAGTCACTTTGCTCCTTTACTTGTTTGGCTCTACTTTCCAAAATAACTTATGCCTATTCTTTTCAGCATTTTGATTAATTAAAGTTTTTATATTCTCTAGCTGAAATAGAGATATTAAGAACCAATTCAAATTGGAGTTAAATTTTGTCTTGATGGATATATTCTATTTGAAAGAAATGGAGAAATGCAACTAATATTTCTTGATTATAATGCAAATGTTATTGTTAAAGAGCATTAAATGTTATTATTTTCCTTTTAAGTTTTGGTGGAACAAAGTGCTAAAAGATGATTCTACAAGAAGACCATGAATGCAACTGAACCTGCATCTTGATTCAGAGGTAATGGTAGTAAAGTGGTGTTTACTTGAAACTGCAACACTTCAATATGTAAACTTTCTTTTACACGAAATAAGATAAACAAAGTACAAATTTTCCGTTCAGATAAAGTATACATAAATGTATACAAATTTTTCCATGTCAATTATTGCAAGATTTTGGGAGTGCAGAGCAGTGTATAAAATTGATACTGTGTTTCTCATTTTCATGCAGGTCAATTTTTTTGACTTTTTTTAAAATATGTATGTTTAATAGCATGTGTCTTTCACAGATTTTTTAGGAAAAAAATTATTAATATATTTATAGGCACAATATTTTAAAAATAAACAATGCTATTTAATAAAAAATTGCCTCTATTTAAAATCAGAAGAATTTTATATTTTTTACATAATTAAAATGCATATAAATTCCCTGCCATAATTTATATTAATAAGATTATAAACAATAAATTAATAAATAATGTGATCTAAATTAAGCTATTTTATTATATCATGTTTACATATAAAGATAGTGATGAATGTGAATTCAAATGTTTTTTTATCTCGTTTTTTATTTTTTCTGTGCAGCCATGTGTGTCTTTTTTGCAGGTAAATGATGAGAAACACAGTATCAATAATGTTTGCCCTTATATATAAGCAGATAGGAAATAGCTAAAATATTAAAATTGCAATAGAAAAAATACTTATCTATATTTAATTTAAATCTTCTTGTTAGTGTGCACATATAAAGCATGGGAATGGCTGATCATAAAAATAACAAAGTTTGTTTTAGGGCCCACCAACAGTTGAAAAATTATGTTACCACTGTCAAATTATACAAAAAACCAGTGCACCAGTAAAATAAAAAGTTGTATGTATATGATAACAAATGGTTGTTTTATCATTTCATGTACTTGGGTGGATACTCATATATAAATATTTTAAAAAAAAACATTTAAAAGATTTAAGAACTCAAGTTTTCCGATTTTTTATACCATAATTTAAAAGTATATAATATTGAAATAAATAATGATCCTTAACATATGATAAGATCCACAGAGCTGTAAATGATAGTATTTAAACATGTAGTATAAAATACATATTGATGCATTGCAAATAATACAAATGTTAGTTGCCTGGGTAAAGAAAGGTCCATTACTATTATGGTTAAATTACAAATTATAATTTTTGAACACTGGATTGGATCAGAAAAGTAAACACAGTAAGTTATACATATGTGATGTATAAGGAATAGTTTTATATTTAATGTTTCAACACAATCTTTCAAACTATATAGGTCATTCTATGATTTCTCTGGTCATTTTCTTTAACCCAATTTGAAATTTCTCCTGACGATCTGTTTATTTACCCTTTTCTACTGACTTCTGAAACTTTGCTCGTTTATGAAACATGCAACATTTCACATATTGCAGTTGTGTTGAAAGATTACAGTGGGTATTTGACAGTATATATGGCATCGTATATGTCAATTTTCATATGTGATGATTTCGAATAGAGGATATTCCCCATGGAGTTAAGGAAACTTTCCACCATCAGACCATAGAACACACTAAGTGGCACTTTTACAACAATTCTAAAGTATTGGAAGTTATCTCCTTACAACACTGCTGCCAACCAATGATCAAATTGCATATATATATATCACTTTCAGTGGGAGAAAAGTTGACGAGCAAGATATCTTATAAGAGGCAATGATCTGTATAAGAATCCATACAATGATTGTTATATAAGAAAGATTGAAGAGTAAGGCCTACTTGTTTGAAGGTTCCCTAGTATTGAGATAACTTCGTGGAGAGAGGCTTCACAACTAAAGGAGCTCTCGTAGTGAAATAACTTCCTAGAGAGAGGCTTCATAATTAAAAGGGCCCTTGTAGTTAACTTCATAGAGAGAGGCTTTATAACTAAAGGGGCCCTTGTAATGAGATAACTTCATAGAGAGAGGCTTCATAACTAAAGGCGCCCTCGTAGTGAGATAACTTCGTAGAGAGAGGCTTCATAACTAATGGGGCCCTCATAGTTAACTTCATAACTAAAGGGGCCCTAGTAATGAGTCCCATGGCTAATAATATTTGTCTGTGATTGGGTATCATCCCTGTAAAATTAAAAAAATAGAATTCAGGTATGAGAACTGTCAAGAAATAAAACCAATGTGGGATTGTAGGCAAATCCTAAGTCAATTTGTACAAATATTTAACTGAAAATGATTCCAAAAAGCCATAAGATTCTCATGACTAAGTGTTGTACCCAACTCTTCTAATTCCTGATCATGACAAAATGTTACAAAAAAAAACAATCCAGACAATTATTCCAACAAAAAAAAACTAGACAATTATTAAAAACAGATCAACTTATAAAAATAAACAAACTATGAAATTAAAAGATGTTCATGAAGCAGAACATTGTAAAAAAAGAGTAGAGATAATAATTCATATTCATATTCAATTGTCAATTTTTTTTAATATTCTAATGAAAGGCCTATATATCTTCTATATTTTTTATTTCAAATAAAAATTATTAAAAAGATAACCCTAACTAACCATTTTGAAATTAATAGTCCTTTGATACTAAAATAAATATTTAAGTTATAAAATTTAGAATTAAATAAAATTAGGATATATTAAACCTCACCTTAAAATAGGCCTGAATGAGTAATTTAAGACATTTTTCAACCTTTTACTGTAATCCTACTATTTCTAATGTTAAAAGGTTTTACATAAGTATCTTCTCATATTCAAATTGATTACCAATTATGTAATAATAACATAACAAAAAAATTTTTTTTTAAATAAATTAACAAATTAAACAATCATTTAATCAAAAGTTAATGAAAACATATTTTTCCAGCATGTAACACTTGCATTCAATATTATTAACATGTTTCTGATAGTAAAAGATGCATATTCAGTTCCATAAAAGTTTGAAAAAATATTTGCACATTTTTATCTCCTAAACCTACTGTAAAATTAACATAATGCTTGTATATCATATATAGTAACATAATAAATTAACTACTTTTTAACCTAAAAAATATAAGTATTTGTTATGGGAATGGTATATGTATTAAAATATTCTAAGGCTAAAAACAATGTTACTTTATAAATTTGTATTAGGTTCATAAACACATGATGGGCCAGAATTACTGAAAATATTAAATATTAATTATATATATATATATTATTATAATAGTAAGAAGGAATTAAATGAATCTAAATAGTTAATTTTTATATTTAGCTAACAGTTAAACATTGTTAAATGCCTTTCATATTATATTTGAATGTACTGTAAATATCTAAAGTAAATTATATAGAAAATATATGTTTTTCAATTTTTGAGGGGGGGTGGTGTGATCTGTTTTCAATGGGTAGACAAGTCTCTTTGTGTTCATGATGATTTTGTTGGACTTTTCAATGTTGATAATATATCCACAGAAACGCTTTAAAATGCTTTGTATTGAGCAGGTCATCTTTGCAAATTAGTAAATTCAGTGGTCAAAGTTATGATTCGACTGACAGCCAATATGGCAGGAAGTAAAACATGAGTGGCTACCTAAACATAGTCATGCTCTTAGTTTAGCCATTGCTGATACTTTGAAAGATGTCCACGGTGTAAGAGATGCATTAGACACTGTATTCAACCTCACCAAATTGGTAAAATTTTCTCCTAAGCATGGAAAGAAATCTAATAGGATAACATAATAAATTGGTACTGGTGGATAAGGTATTGATGCTGTTTATTTAGACTTAAAAATGGTATATGTTTTACACTTGTCTATATATTTCTTAGATATATGTCTGCTATTTTATATATAGTTTACAACTGTGGACACTCAGCTTTATTCTATTATTACATTAACATATACCTACTATTTTCTTGTCTAACTTTCTAAAATGTATCTACTTTTGCAAAATATATTTTAGTCAAAATAAATGTTTTTATCTATACCTAGACCAAATTAACTTTTTGAGAGCATTATAGCAATATTAATATCTATAAGTTTAGTTATAGTATCTTTTATAAAAGTGGCCCTCGCAATGAAAAATGTATTGCTATGGGCTTGAATATGATGTAACATATTTGTCTTATGCCACTTAAGACAATCTAATATTATATAAATTATATATATTTCATGTGGAAATACTGATGAATGATATGTATTTGCATACTAGATATATCCTTATGTAAGTATATGTCTCATAACATTTCATACTATTTATTAACTTGCACTTTTGTTAAATGTTATTCAAAGATTCATCAAACATTGCTAATTGATCCATGTTAGTTGGTTTGGTTGATCAGTTGATTGAATTTTAGTAGAATCAGATTACACTGAATTATTTAAAAATACAATAGATAATATAGATACTTAATTCTAAAATATCGCAGGATAATCTCTCTTTAATGAATTACAACAACTCACTTGTGTCATTATCAAAAGTACAAGAATTTTTTCAAAAAAATTAATTCAATAATTAAACCTGTAAATAGAATGGAATCTTATTAATTAAAAATATGTAGGAACTCAAAAATATTAGGTGAAGTGCAAATTTTTTATAAATTGACAATGTAATGTGGAAGAAATCATTAAAAAAATATTTTTGTATAAAAAAATTCAAGAGAAAATCCCAAATTTGAGTATACTCAAGTATACATTGTAAAAAAATTGGCTGATTATCAGGCCGTACAAAGCCTGATAATCAGGTGATCCAATTACTGTGGCTGATTATCAGGCACTGCCTGTTTAGCCTGAATATCAGGCATTGGCTGAGTATCAGGTGGCTTATTATCAAAATTTAAAAGCACCTGATAGTCACCTCACTAACTTTAACCTCTTCCAAATGAGAGTAGCAATGTTTGCTATGAAATAAAAGTTTCTTCACCTGACAGGGATAGCAAATGCTCTATTTTTCATTAGCCAATCAAACCTCTAAGTGTCTCTCTCAGCTTCTTCCTGTGAAAACTATTTTTAGAAACTTGTTCATTCTACGCAGAATTATATATAATATGAACTCCATTTGATCTATTATATATACTTGAATACAATTCAATATTTTCAAAGTTTATTGGTAATATGAGATTATATATTTACTGTATTTCATATAGGATATTATTCAAAATTACTATAACTAGGCATACAATTATATAGGTAAAATGTATTATAATATTATATTATACTAAAATTGAAATATCTTTCTATTATAAAAAAGTGAATATATTTATATAATATAAGTTTACTAAATAATTTACTTTCATATAATTAGTATATGTTTGTATTTATTGGAATTTGTATTCTCATTGTCTGCTAAATAGACAAATTTATTAACAAATATTATATTTGTAGCAAAGGCTCTTAGAATAGTATACAAATATTTTATGTAATAAAATCTGTATATACAGATGTACAAATCAAATTTACCTAATCTCTATATATATATATATATATATATATAACTTTACATAATTGAAATTTGAAAATATTATGCAACTAATCTAAATAACAGCTATCTTTCTAGCTGTGTTGTGTTTATACATAATTGTGATTGTGAGTTTAGAGTTTCAATTTTGCAGACTGTCAACTTTTATGAACAGTATTTTCGGGAAGTCTAAAATGAAATAAACCTAAAATTTTGTAAAAATCGATATTTTGCATTACTACAGGGTGTTGTTGGAAGAGCTCCGATGCATGAATGGTACTGGTATATGTGATATAAGTATATCTGTATAAGGGATAATTATCTGGTTTCACACTTATAACACCAATCACTATTGTAACACAAAGGAAAATCAATCTGAGTTCTTGATGTTTGATTTGTTGAAATGCAATCATATATAATTGTGTTGTCATGCTTTGACATTTAGTTCCAAAGTAGGACTGTCATTGATTATTACAATTTTAGAGATGCAGTCACATATTCATGACTCCCTGCACAGGACAGTTCAGCTTCATTGAGATCATTGGTAAAAATGTTCAGCCTGCACAAAAAAAATGAAAGGACTTGAAGCCTATTATCTAGCCCAGGAAAAACATTATTCCATTTTGGGGTTTTATGATAAGGATTAGATAAGAGAGATGACAAAGATGAAAGTGATTCCATTGAATCCTGATCACTAGAATCTAATGAAGACATAACAATATAAGTAGCTATATGAATAAGTAGTATGTATATAAGATATATGCAATACTATATGAAATTGTACAATAAGGAATACTTATACAATAATAAAACACTAAAATATTAAATAGAATAATAACTTTATAACAATACATATTATCATATATACAGAATAGCATTGATAATATAATAGAAATAGTAGATATAAATATAGTAAGTATAAAATTATAATATATAATTATATATAATTGAATTGAAACCAGTAGGCGAGTAAAAAATCATGTTGAAAGCATGTATATAACCATATCACTGAATAATTTTATTTATGAATTGCTCACATTTTCAAAATGATTTTATACTCGCCTATACTGGTTTCAATTCAATTATATATTACAATTTTATATTATATTTATACCTACTATTTCTACTATATTATCAATACTATTCTATATAAATGATAATATATATATTGTTATATAGGTATTCTCTTCAGTATTTTATTACAAAATTTTACATATATTTCATTTTAGACTTCCTAAAAATATGTTTATATTAATTTTTTTTGTTTAGCCAATTTAATCAGTCACTGGGTCAAATGAAGCAAAAACAATCACTTGCTGGACCATTTTAAGTAAATTGAATTGCTTGCTAGCAATTTAAATCTGTCGCTGGAATTACTCATTAAAGTTAGTGAGGTCCAATAGTCAGGAATGGCCTGATTTTCTGAAAAATGGGACATTTTGACAATGCCTGATTTATAATTGAGCATAATTTATTTTTTTTAAATTCAGGTCTATAATATGTTTTGGAATTTAAAATAGTTACTTTCTGGTTTAGAGATAGGAGTACTAATCCCTCAGGTGCAAATTTTAAATATATGTGGACACCCTGTTAGTTAGAAAAATATTTGGAAAACCTCCAATTCTGATTTCACCTTGTCTATGAACAGTCATAAAAATTTAAGTGTATTAACAGTAAAGTAATACATTTTTGAGTACGATTATATTATGCCAAAAATGTAGCACTATTTCAAAATTCAATTTTTTAATAAATTCGTTTATAAGATAATGATTGCATATAAATGTATGTTTTTTAAAAAATAAAGAAATTATTACTTGTCTTAGAGAAGGTAGAAGGTCTCTTGACATATTTCAATTTAGTTAAGCGTGTATATAAACCAAAAATATAGATCAAAATATTCAAAATAAGTGAAAATAAAACCTGTTTTTATATTTCCCACATCTCAGATTTTATTTTGATTAGTTATAACAATAATATAATTTTTAGGAAATAAGCAAATTATTATAAAAGTTTGGGAGCTGTTCAAAATAAAAATGACGTCACGCAAATTTAGGCCATGTTTTACCCCCTCCCCCTTGTATTACACACAGTCACAAAATTTGAAACTTTTTTCCGGAAAGACGTCACGTTAAGTTCTACCCCCCTATACCTACAAAAACATTTGCACAATTGTGAACTAAAAATGTAGTTAACAAATAGGTGTGTATACTTACGTATTGCATACATTAATTATTATAAAAATCTATTCAGCAGAATACATTTTTAATACAATGGATTATTGATCGACTGATAATTTGTTCCTACAAAAATCTTAATTATAGGGTCATTATATGTAATTACTAGAAAAAGTAGGTACTATATAATTGATTATAACTATACATTGATTACACAAGATTATTATTTAAATATTATAAAAATAGGTATAAAATACATGTGCGTGGTATATGTACATATTTGGCGAAAATTTATCTGTATGTATTTTATAGATTAAAAGGAATATTAATATAATCGATTTTATAGACATCTCAAAATAAATCGTCCTTTTTAAATAGAAAAAATTCAGTGCCGATTTCGATTGTAATTCAACATCCTCAGAATCAAACCATACAAATTCTTCTTGCTCGCCATATATCTTGTGCAATATGACACACATTAGTTCACTCGTTGTCTTCTTGCAGCAATTCGAGATGGGGGTATCTTAAACGCAGGATATCAGCAGCAGCAGAAAAAGTTCCTTTTCTTTTTAATTCTGTTCTTTTCAGCTCATATAGTTTACACCTGACTGCTAGTGGAACATTTTCTGCAAATTTTTTCATTTAATTCCATAAGGCGATTACCTCACTTTGCGGCATTTGGATTTTAGTAAATTAAGGTAAGCATGCAGTATTTGGTTTAAAAAGGTCTGAGTGCAACTGTCGAAAATCAGACATTGTATTTCGTATAATTTGTGAATCCGTATAAACTGTAAATCTGATTAATTTAAACGAATCAATGATGTGCTTTAAAAATAGAGTAAAGATAATACAACATAATAATTATTTTTCTCTATAAGCGACTTTTACAGGAATGTTTTGTGACGTTTGGTCCCGGATTTATCAACGCCCCCTCCCCCCAAAATCAGCGTGACATTATTTTTGAACAGACTCTTGGCTGTCCATGACACTTGAAAAAGCAAAGGGGAGGTTATAAATTCATGATTGAACTAGGGAAAAAGTTAAAAAATAGCGGAAGGTCACTTATTTTCAAATCCATAATTAACATATATATGAATAATTGTATTATTTAATTCAGCTTTTATTTGCTCCATAGTAGTAGGAAAGGAGTACCTCCTAACCACCTCCCCCCTCCACCCCACTTCTCCTATATAACAATATGTTTGACTTAAAGATTTCATTCTGTTTAGTTAGGAGCTAGGTGACGGTTGTATTTCCTCCGGTTTTATTTTGAGTTTACTCTTTTATTTGGATTAAATCTTTACATACTGCTGCAATGGTTCGTATGCGATTTATAAGAGAAGAGGAAGGTACGTGGTCAACGCAATCGCTACCTGACATTAATCCGGAGACTGTAGAGGAAGAGAGGTTGGTCGAAGAGGTCTTCCAACAAGCTACTCCATCGCAGGAAGAGGAAGATGATGATGAAGAAGACGATTCCTGGCTGGATCAATACATTGTGTTATGTGAAGAACAATATCAACCGCCTATAGTGGCCTAAATATTTCTGGTTCATACTGTAGATGAGAAAGAGTTGGATTTTCTTGTTTAAAAAGTAGCAAGTTCACTTTAAATGGGAGACAAATGATAAAGGTTTTTGATTGTATCTCACCAATACCACCACCACCATTGGGATGAGAGTGAAGTAAAGTAGCGTTTAAAAGATTACAATAATAGTTCAGCATATTTCCGGCACCAATTTTTCGACCCATCAGTCTATATTTTCCACCGAGGAAGAGCAGTAGAGTCCAGTCATCGAATCTACCTTGATTCGATACATTTGCGGTTGAGAGGCGTAGTATTTGATTGTCAAATTAGGATGAATTGTTCTCTCTTTGAAGAGATCGGCAAACACAGTGTTGGGAGGTAGTACGAATTGGCCGCGAAATACTTGATTAGCACACGTCTGAAAGAAAGATAGAAAGACTATAAACATGGCAATATATATATAAGATAATATAAGCACATCATGGAATCAGATCCTAGTAGTAACAGTAGCATTAGCAGTAACGATATCAGCCTTAATAGTGATGCTTTCGAGTCTGATGGAGCCGATAATAAGAAATTTTTAAAACTTGCTGGATGCCCAACTATCGACTATCATAACCACCCTCTCCTAAATTGGCAACAACGTGTTAAAGAAAACTACCATTTAACTATTGTAAACATAAAACGACAAAAAGTTCCTATTATTACACTATACAATCAATCGAAACTGTGTACTGCCCACTATGAAAATATTTCAACACATACAAAAGGTAGTCTTGCAACTATTATTGCTAAAAAGAAATCCGGCCCACACTGTGAATTACTACTTCGTCATGAGAACAAGACTCTACCAAATCACTTATAAAAACATTTATATTATAAATATATACAATGACATGTACTATAGCATGATAAAATGACATATAAGAAAGAAGAAGAAGAAAAATTATTCATCACTGGTTACGAAAGGTGTTGAGCACGCGAAGGATATGTCCATCGGGAGGTCTTCTTCTTCTTCTTCTTCTGTGTTCAGGAGATATCGTTCACCGATGCTGAGTTGAGTGGTTCCGAACTATTTGAAGATGCGCCGGTTGCTTTACCAATCAGGAGAAAGGGAAGAAGAAAAAGACACCAATGAGAAGAAGGTAATAAACTGTAGAGAGAGAGAGAGACACGAGTCTACATTGTAAACATGAAATAACCCGAAATAACACGAAAAACTTGACTTATAGTGGACATTTTGTTTGAAGGAATCATTGTGCAAAACACCCAGTTGAAACACATGTCTGCAATGTTGGTTGTGGGCCCAAGTCAGGCTGGAAAGACTACATTTGTTGAGAA
>JAUZNC010057991.1:0-11964 GCA_034780395.1 Vannuccia rotundouncinata | reverse complement strand
ATACAATACAATACAATACAATACAATACAATACAATACAATACAATACAATACAATACAATACAATACAATACTATCATAAAATTTAAACACAACATAATAATCTAAACTCTTTAATGTAAAATTTCTTTTGAAATATTTCCTCATACAAATATATAAATAACAATATATTGATATCAAAAAAGATAGAAATAATAATTTAAATAAAAATGGATGTAAAGATAAGAAGTGAGAGGAAAGCATGAGGAGGGAGAGAATATTTAAAATGGTGCAATGTCAGAACAGATTTAAAGAGATAGAATACAGAAAATATCATTACTTAAAATATTGTATCAAATGAATTATATATATTGTAACTCCATTTTTCTGGTTTTTACAATACATATTTGTTTTGTATAAGGCGTGTTAAAAAGCCTTATAAGAAATTCATTAAATATTGTAGCCTCAGGAACGACAAAATGAGACTTTAAAAATATTAATTACTTTAAGTTATTGTTAAATCTAGGAAATGAAAGCTAATCTTTTTCAATTCAACATTCGAGAATGTCGTAAGAATAATACTGAAAAAAACAGAGTATTATAAATTGAAAACGCTTCAGTTAAATAATTATTTGTTGGTGGAAATATCCCGGAATAAAGGGTTAGTTTAAGTATTTTGTAAACTGGAGATTTGGATAAAGAAATTAAAACCTTTTGTGTTTAATTCCTAAAACTATTTCAATTTAAACGAAATATATGTGGTAGCTTTTGTAGTCATGCAAATGTAAACTCTAACTATATTTAAGAACCGTATTTTGAAGTTTCATTGAGAAGTAAATCCTATAAAAGTCATGTTTAAAAATCATTCACTAATTCTGTAGAAGTTTACACCACAACAGCTTTGGGGTTATAAAGTTCGTTTACGCTGAGGCAATTTATAATTTATCGTCATCGCCAGTCGTGTACAATTGTAGGTACAATTAACAGCGTTTGTACATCACATACGAATTAATAATTAAATGTTCTTTATGCGCGGAGATATTAATTACATTGTTTTTCAGGAAACCATTATTTAATTATTAAGTGTTTATCAATGAAATATTTTATTATTTTACTCGTGCCCAAATGATAAAAACTATGAACGCTACAGATAATAATCCAATGGTTAAATTAGAAAAGGATATATCGAAAAGAAAAAAGCAACTCATTCTAGACAGAATGGAAATATAGAAAATATTCATTCATTATGGTTAACAATTACAATCAAAATGATGTTCCATATTTGAACATTGGGTAATCATTTTAGATTTAGACCATTGTCGTCGTAAATAATTACTGTATCTCTAGTATCTCATTAAAAAAATATTAAATTATATCTAAAAATTAAAATTAATCTTTTAGTTTGAGTTACGGCTGCAAATTTAAAATCCAATCGATAACAATTTTGTTTCCATTAAATGCGGAGTGTAATTTACCACAAGGATATTACTTTTACTAAATAACTGGAGTATTAAGTGGGAAATCTTTCGGATGTATATATTTGATCCAAACTTTAAAACATATTTTAATATCCTTTTTTGAGATAATATATTTACATATGTACTCGACTGTTTCCCTAGATTAGCTTACATGTCAACATTACTTCCCAGAATTTATTTTATTACATTAAATAACGCTTAACGAAAACTAAATTGCTGCCATCAATTTTGGAAGAGATTGAATTAATTGACAAGGACACACAAGTTTGGGATATAAACTTTTGAGAAATTTTGTTGTCTCGACTGAAAAAGTTTAGGACACTTCCTTTCAAGCAAAAGGCACGATGTGTCGAATCATTTTATAATACTTTTTATATATGTAGATATTTAGATTATACATAGTTATACAAATAAATATTTTCTATTCCAATCTTTGAAATTATCCTTACAATAGGAACAATTAAATATTTAAAAAAATATTTATGATCTTCAATAATTCGAAAACTTTATAAGATTCAGAATATTTCTTTATTCTAAAAATTTATATCGACATTTTCAAAACGAAACTTCTTTTGAACACTTTTGGTGAAAAACTTCTGATACAATCAATAAAAAAGCTCAATTGAGATAGATTGAACCATTTGCATTGATTAATATCGTGTTTCCCTTCTGATTCTAATTTCAGATACGACCACAACTGAAGAAAATGTAGACTGCAAACCAGAAGAACCGAGTAAATTTCAATAATGGATTTTATATCTAATTGTTTAAAAATCTTTTACAAAGACAAAAAATACTTTAAATCCAACCAAAAGGAGTCGACAAGAAAGGTTTTTTTAATATATTTTTTAGTTTTTCAATAATCTGATTTGGTGAGTGTAACTAACTTTCTTATAAAATAACAGAGAGTGCTTTTTGTAAAAAATAGAATCGTTTATAACATCGATACAATCTAGAAATGTGTGATATAATAGTTTTTAAAGTAACTCTTTACTTGACAACTCATAAAATAAAATTTTTGATATTTTAATATTTCTCAAATATAAATAATTATATTATTTTTTTAACTGAATTTGTTTTCTAAATGATTGTAATACTTTACTTTTTATAAACAGCCGGATGTAACACCAAGAACACTAGATAATTAATTATTAAAATATCAGTCAGTATTCAATAAATATAATTATAATCATGTATATATTTTCGAAAGAAACTTTTATGAATTAATGAGAGCAATATATTTAGTTTACCTACTAAGATTTTTTTAGCTTTGTTAAGAAAACGGAAATTAAGAGGAAGATGAAGTAGCGACTGTTTTAGCCAAAGACCCATTAAGGCTAGAGGCTAAATTGATTTTTGCTTCTACTTTTCCAGATTGTAGCAGCGTTTCTAGATGACAGCTTTAATCAACATTATCTATCATTTATATCTATAATATCTTTCAGTTCATAAAGTTACAGACAACTAGTTTGTTAGTATTTCATTGTAATAACAATAATATTAAAACATCAACATAATATTATACTGTTGATACTAAATTAGATAATGAATTATATAAATACTGAACCTGTCTTTATTCTAAGGTATTTATTCCATTTTAAACTATTTTATTATAAAATTTAAAATAATTCAATTTTATTCTAATAATTCTATTTAAAATTTCACTTCAAAGTTTGTTCCAACGAATTTATTCTCAATCGATTTGTTATTTTATAAATTTATCAAACGATTGTATAACACAATACATATTTTGGAAAACAAATTTGAAGTATTTTTATTTATCAAGTTGACGAATTGGTTAAGAATATTTTATTCATCAAGATGTTCTAGTAAATCACGAAAATCAGAATTTATCTAATCGCTTTGAGTAAATAATTTCTAAGATAATCTTTTTTTGTGTTGAAAGATTACGTTATGGATTTCCGATCTGGGCTTTTTTTTAAAAAAATATTAATTGTTTCACTTAATTTGTCACCTCAATTGCTTTATGAAACAATGCCTAGCATTCTAAGATGAATTAAGTTGGAACTTTAAATACTTTTTTTAATTATTTTATTCTTTTACAACAAAGTATTCATATCATAATTATGAATAATAATTTAAAATAAAAAATGTAATTTTATTTGATAATAGTGTTGCAATATTGTTTAGAAAAACATTTCTATGACACTGGCAAAGACAATCTTGCGTATAATTCTTTGTTACAAACAAAAATTGATATTCTGAACATGATGTCAAACATCCGGTCAAATATCATTATTCTGATTCTTGAGAACAACGATTTTTATTTCTATAGCAGGAGAATTTTTGGAAGTGTCATAACTTAAAAAAATAACGAAAGAAATGAATTTTGGATATTCAGAAAGAGTAATAATTATAGGATGTGTTTAATTTGATGTCATTGAATTGAAGACTTTTATAATAATAAAGTAGAAAACACTGTTTTATATTATAAAGTAAAACACAAAACTTTTTACAAACACGCTCAGTTTTGACATCATGAGTTCCATACATTTCTTGAATATATTTAAATCTTTACTATATTTTCATTTTTAACAAGTTATTAAATGCCACAAAAAGTTATTATAAAACGCTATTTAATTAAAACAAGTTATTTCAATATTTACTATCATTTTTGTTTAATTACTCTCTTAAACAGAAAACGTTCTCTTCTACATTCTAACTCAATATTTTGATTTTAATTATTTAAACACAGTCAGCATAAAAGCCGGATTAGAAAGGCTAAAAAGAGAATTGTCCAGTCTTAACAAATGCTCGCATCGGATAAGAGTAATCTGTTGCACCCGCAGTTTTAAAACTTAGAGTGTGCATTTAATTTAGAAGGGATTTACTCAAATTATCCGGCTTTTCGCTGGCGAACGAGCGAGTATTAATTAGATTATCATCTTTTTAGAAACTTACAGATTATGCGGACAGCCTCATGTTAAATAAACATTCTCAATCGGCTTCTATATGTGCACGCGATTAGCTCAGAGTCCACCTTTTAATATACACAGAAGAATTTATATAAAATTTGGACATTGTATAATAATCATAAACATAGTTTATAAACATTTTATACAACCATTTTATATAAAGAAGTATAAGATTTAGTAACATTTGTATTTTATATAAAATAAAATATCTTTTTTAACTTTGTGAAATTAATCAATGCTTATTTAATCTGATTATTTCAGAAGAAACGAACATTCAAGGAAAGCTAGACATGGAAACCTTACTGAACCAAGATCAAGCGGCGGATAATGACTCAGACAGCACTTCAGAAGTAGGTCAACTTTCTATAAGGAAACCAGGTCAAGGTTTATTGACTGACTGATTAAACACTTAATTATTAATAATCAAGTTTTAACCCATATTATTCAAACCCAACACATTTTTAGAAAAATTTCAATCTTTTGATAAAAATTCTCCTTTGAAGACTCAACCATTAGAAATCACATAAAATTAATATTTCATTATAATTATAGCACATGCTCCCATGTGGGAGCATCCGACGAACAATGTGCTTTTAAATAAACACATTTAACATAAAACGTATAAACAGCCAGTTAATATTTTGTATAATTATAATGAATAATCGACAACTTAGTTGTTGTTAGAGGTTATGTTGTGGTATTTCGCTATCTAATCATGTAGATATATCCTAATAATAACAGTAATTAGTTGGAATAGTATAGCTTACCTCTATAAATATGCTTTTATATATATGTAGTCAGTTCAATAGATATTATTAGGCAGGGATCAGTTCAATAAAGAACAGCATAACTCACAAGGTTGAATGATAATTCGGATATCACATCTTCAACACATCAGCTAGACGACAGTCTTTTTACGCACCTGCATCTGCCTTGGTCAGCTTGGGCACTTATCAGACTGACTTAAGTTTTTTGGGGGCCCGCAGATGTCGGTTACGAAGGTAGTTCGGACGAAGACTGTCCAACATTTGGAGGGCACAGTCGGGTATAAAAGCGATAAGCTACTTTAGGTTTGTTCATCGTTCCAATTTTTTGTTTGTTTTCTTTACTATTACGGAGAGTTTCTCACTGTGAGAATTAAACCTGATGCCCGTCGTGGAGATCCCCTTCATGAAGGGCTCGTGCATCGTGTTGAGGCTGCGGATCGCCAACCCTCTCCTGAACGAATGGGCGAGAATGCTCCAGGAGGGCTGTTGGTAAATGTATTCCTGCATATCGGTCTGATGACGAAAAGATCACAGCTGCGGGGCTAGCGTAAGTCGACACAGATGAAGGGAAGAGACGCTTGGGGCTGAAAACCTGCCCGATGGCGACCCGAACGAACTAGTTTTCAGGAAACGTATCGAGTTCATCGTCGTATGCGGCCGGTAGTCAAGTGGTTAACAAGACTGACTTCAGAGCGGATGATCTCCGGTTGGAATCCCAGTAGCGCCACTATTAAGACTATTTAGTGGACAGGGTTCCGAAAGTGCTCAAAAAAGTTGGGTAAGACAACTACCACCGTCTCGCCAGATAAGTGGACAGGGGCCTTCGGGAGCAGGTCATAGGCCTAGGACCGAGCTAATTGGTTGTCACTTTGCCGGACAATGTGTGCCGCCCCCCGTGGTGTCTGTTGAGTACTGGCTACTCACGCTTTAAGGGCTTGAAAAATGGCGTTAATTGGCTTCTGTCATCTGGGCCGATCCCAGACCCGAAAATAGAGAAAGAGAGAGAGAGTTAATCGTCGTCGGATGGCACATATCATGGCTTCGATAGACATCTAATATTGCCACTGTTTTCGCCATACGTGAGAGCAAACTCCGCCAACAGTACACCGGTCGGGAGGGGGGTTCCTGTGGAAAACATCGTGGCGGCACCTGACCAACTGTGCAGGTATCGCTGAGCAGTTTGAGTCCTCTAGCTGCGATATCACCTGTGACAGCCCGCCTAAAATGGAGTTGCTGAGCCATCTAGACGACTTTTCAGGACTTTGTGTTCTCCTGAAGACGTATATCTATCCAGCTCATGTCAATCCACCAACCTAGTCGCTGTTTCGGCATCCACCAACCTAGTCACCTTGTTCTCTTCAGACAGAGTTTGCAGTCGTTCTCGGAAGTCTAAACCACATGCCTCAGTGTCTCTTCTTCTGGTCCCTTTCGTCACTGTTGCTCAAAATTGATTGATTCGTCGTTCCTCTGTCGTTACTTCCATTTCATGCATGCATTTCCTGATTGTCCTGTATCATATTGTTCATACGAATCTTGTCTACAGGGAGCAGATGTTTGTTTTATTTTATTGCAATAAACCATTTAAGCCATAAAAATTTATGAAATGTCAACTATTGTTATATTTACCTTGTTAATTATTAAATATTATCAGTTCTAAAAATATATTCATATATTCAATATTTATTTTATATAACTTCGATAGTTCATTGTTAAAAATATCTTAAAGAATAATTATTTAATTATAATGTTAATTAATCCAATTTATCTTTTAATATTTGTTCCAGATCCAATTTCAAAATGATCTCGAATTAATATGTTACTTCATTTTAGAACTAATATTGTCTATTATGAGAACTTTCTCCAACTTAAAAAGGAAAAAAACAAATTTCGTGACAATTTTTAATTTATAGATTTTATCAATTTTAGAAATACAATTTCAAAATTTCTCTGACTTTGACTATTGTTTTACATATGTTATAATAAAAATATTTCATGACCGAAATATATCTCGAGCTATTGAAAGAAGATCTAAAGATCTCATCAAATTTAAAAAAATTTAAATTTAACCAATTGGGTGAATGAAAACGAATTCTTTTTTTAAAAGTTATTGATATTTATTTATCAAATTTAATATTAGTGGCTTATGTTAAAAATAAGGAATATATTTTGCATATAATAATTTATTAATAATGAAATTACTTATTATACTCAAAATAATATAACTTAGTAACACTAAAATGAATTTCTGACAGATTTTCACATCAAAAGATTGGAGATAAATATTTCATTTTGGTATTCGTTCATAATTTAATTTATGTGTTTTAGCGCTAGTTCTTCGCGATACATTAATAATAATAAAAGTGATATGTTTATAATATATTCCCGTAAAAATATTAACAAAATGTGTGTTTTTATTTTGAAGAAATCAATATTCTGTTTAAATAATTTTCTATATATTTTGATCAAAATAGACTTATTTCGTGTACTGTTTGATTTCGCATAAACAAATGGATACATTAAAGAAATATTATATCTGATTTGGGTTAAAATATAAAAGAGAGATAACTATTGATTTTATAATTTCTGTACGATATCACTGGAGGTGATATTTCATAAACATTGTTATTTCCATTATCGGCTGTTGAGCCGACTATAAAGAGTATGGAAGGTCCCCTTATACCTCCACTAAAGTAGTGAACCCCAATGCAAGCAAACTTGATTGCTGGTTCATAAAGATAAAAATAATAATACCAAAATACATGGAATTTAGTTCATAATAAAAAAACAGAACTGTAATTATT
The DNA here is from genome assembly GCA_034780395.1 of Vannuccia rotundouncinata. Classification (NCBI taxonomy): domain Eukaryota; kingdom Metazoa; phylum Platyhelminthes; order Proseriata; family Coelogynoporidae; genus Vannuccia; species Vannuccia rotundouncinata. Next base: position 4,003 of record JAUZNC010057991.1, on the reverse strand, counting down.
GAGTTCAAATAGTTCTAACGACTTGACTGTAAATACATTCTCTTATCGTATCATTACAAACTTATCCTTTTGAATTGAAAATGAGCCTAGTTATAAGTGAACATTATTATTCTAATAATATAAGTGTCTATACTTTCAAAATACTAAATATTTATAATTCGCAAATCATTTATATGAACGGTGTCAGACCATAGACATTACACTATAGATATAGATATGTATTATAATGGCTATAATGTGTCAGACATTATATTTTTAAATTTATATAATTTTGAATCGATTAGCCAAAAATAATCTGAATCAATATCTATAATCCAAAACATTAACTAAAAAAATGTATTAATTCTTTATTAAAAAATTTCACTAAAATAACGTATTATTAATTTGCATTTTTTGTATTAAATATTATTTCATTTATATCTGATAGTAATAACTAATAAATCTTAATTATAATTACTATAAAATCTCAAATATAATCAATCAAAAACTGTTCATTGGTAACCATAGCACTGATTAGTAATATTATTAATAAATCGATTTAATAATATATTATCAAAATGTGGGGCATAATTATATATTCTTGACGATATATTCCCCTTTTGTCCAACACATAGCCGGGTATTGTTTCTCTAAGATAATAGATACTGTACACACACACACACATTCCTGGAGCACATCAACGGGTCCTTTGGGAAGCTACAAGATCGTCTGTTTTCCCGTTTTTGCCTTGATAATGTAGGAGAACTTGGCTTCCCAGATGTATGCCAGCACGATTTCCTTAGATGAATTCATTATAATCATATAGTTTCATTCAAATAATTATTATATACCTTTATCGAGAGGGAGAGAAGATGGAGATATTAACAGAGAGCACAGAAATTTTCCTCTATTAGAATTTATGTCTTATTACACTTTGGATGTTATTTCAAAGAAGCCTACATAGAGAAAATATCAGATTATCCCCAACGACAAAAAGAGCAGATAATTATGCGTTTAATTTAGGAATCCTCAACCCGCTAATGGATTTCAAATATTCGTTTTCAATGATAAATTGTTTCGAGGCAAAAAATATATTTTATTCAAATCTAAAAACACAATTTTAGCTAAATGTATATTTTTGTTTGTTTGAAATAATTTTTATAATTCATTTTTGAAAGGAAAGCTTAATTTTATAGTTTTTTATTAATGTGTGAGTTTTAATGAAATTATTAATTGGCTATTAGCTCTGTATACTTTACTTCTTTAATAATTTACCTTTTTCGTTTATGTCAAAGTTAAATTGTTTTGCCTTTTTTCAAATAAAAATATCACTTTTTTCTTTTTTGTGGTGTTTCATTTATATTTCTTTGTAAATTTTGTGAAAATTTATAATATAGAAATGCTATTTTGGAGGTAATAAATTAAATCCTATTTTCTACTATCCTATTCGTGCTGTCAGCTTGAATTTACAAACCAGAAGCCCACAGAAGTCAGTTGCCTCACTGTCAAGTTGCGCTATGAGGCCAAAAAGTCCTTCTTTCGCGTGACCTTGGGCAAGTTGGAAGGACTCACAGTGCCAACAGTCGGTGAAGAGGACAATGGGTCCCTGCCAGCATGTCAGACGGTCGCTTCGTCGTCTTATCAAATTCGTGTAGCGGTCCTGCCGGGCAGAGGAATTCGGTTCAAAAGTCAGCTCAAAACGGGAAGTGATCCGGTTTTTGATGACGTGTTCGAGGCGACCAAATTAACACCAGGTAAAACTATCGTTGATTAATTACTTAAACATTGAATTCGAAGAGTCACTTTCATATTTTTTAACTTCGTGATGTTGGAAAAGTTTTGGATTATCACAAAGGATTATTATAAAGTACCTCGTGTCAAGGTAGGTTGATCTTTTAAAAGTTAAACTTTAATGGCATCATAATATTTATTTTAGGTGAAATAAGAAGAAGGTAATTCTTTGATAATTTAGTTAATTGTTTTAGATATTGCGCCACTAAGTTAACGAGGATTATAAGTAAGTTATGACTTGAAAATATGAACACAAAAGTTGATTTAATAAATTCAATTATAAATATTATTAGGCTATATTTTGATTAATAATAAATAATATTAATGATTAATAAATATTTATTATTTTAAAGAAACCGCCATTTTAAAAATTCAACTTTGAATAATAAAATAATCGAACAACATTAAAAAATGTCTTTTGCTGTAATTTATTATATTTTAAATTTACAAACTAAATGTTCCATAATGCGTATTATAATGCGATCAAAGCGAATCAAAGCATTAGACATACTATGATAGTATAATTATATATTATTGAGATACAACATTGAAGATATCTGTTTTTTTAATAAAAATAATTTTGTTATAATATAATTTTTAATTAATAGATATTATTATTGTACTGTATTCCATTTATTAAACTTACCTATAGCTTTAAAGCTTATAAAGTTTATCATCTGCAACTTGCTTATAAGATTTAATACATGTACTCTTTTTGAGTTACTTCTGATTTTAATTAATCCTTCTATTAAAAAGAATTTATTAATAAACAAATTTATTGGGTACGAAAATATTATGTAAGATATCTTACTGACTTGATTTTAGAGATATTATTAATAACTTCGATTGCTTTAAATAAACACGAAACTAGTTAATTATTTAGATTCAGCGCTTTTTATAAACTGTTTTCTTGAAAAGGACATTAATCTGACTTTTTTATTCATTTAAGCTTTCAAAGTAGGCATCTTTAGTAAAGCAAAATTAAATTTTTGTCTTTGGATTAAACCACACAAAAGATTTCTCTATCTCCAAGCTCGATATAATAAATCGTTAAATATTTGCATAAATCCAAAATTTTCATATAAATATTTTATAATTTGGATTCATAAAAAGGTTCTTCAACTTTGATGAGTAAACTTTAAAACAAGTTGAATTTTTTTATATATTAATATATTAAACATTTACGAAACAAAATACATATACATATTTAAAAAATATTTATTAAACACATTAAAACAAAGCAAAAACAATTATACAGAAAACTAAATTTATAATTTGATTAAAATGAGGAGAATATTTTAATTGTTGTAAATTAAACCGGGGCGAATTGAATTCACTTCAAAAAAGAGTTCTAACCAAAACATACGCACACATAAGCAGAATATTTTGGCTAATCAGACTTGGAATTTTATTAAAATATTTCAAATTCCGGTAATTATTTTGTTAAAGTTGAACTAAAACAGATTGCTTAGCTTTATATAATATTAAATATTTAAAAGCAATAAATGTCTTGTTTTGATTAGCATAGCAAACCACGATTTTAGAACTTCCGATAAATTTTGATTTATTTCATTTATTTATCAATCAATAATTCACTAAACAACTATTTCAAAGAAAACTCTGAAATTCAAGAAAATAAAATTCTCTTTTATATAATATCAATTTAAACGTCTCAAATCTCGATTTTATTTGACAACAGAATATCTTTCTTTTTCACATCTTCAAAAAAAGATTTAAAATGATGAACAATGTGTAACTTTTATAAACGCAGAATAAGATTCTACATAGATACACAATTTATACGTATACATGCGCAGCCATAAGGATAGCAATCTGTACAGTTTAGATAGTTTTTGATTTTCCAATTAACTTCATGGTTTTAAGTGCTGTTAAGTCTCTTATACTCTTCATAGTTAACTTCCTTTCTAATTAAAACAGACAGGTTTCCAATTTGGTTTTGAATATTTGATTAACAAAGAATTAAATCATGCATTTTATTCAGTGCAGAGCTGTTTATATTTCAAGAAAATGTATTTATGGTATATTTTCCATAGATATACTATCTTTGTTTAAGTTTACCTAGATTGGTAATCTAGCTGATTGTTGTCACTTAGTATCGGTTTCTGTCGATCCTGGCAAAAAATCAATTTTATTAATAATTACTGTACTAATATTAAATTCAATAATTGTTTATATGTATCAATTAAATATATATATTCTGTTAAAGTTATTT
>JAUZNC010057990.1:0-11965 GCA_034780395.1 Vannuccia rotundouncinata | reverse complement strand
AAAAAATCATTTCATGTGTATTTTGAGGCCATTGAATGAAGCGATCCATCTGGTTTACTAATGCAGTACAAACATGCATTATGCAATGACTAATGGATGGCTGACTGATGCCGAGAGTGTCCTCTACAGTATTTTGCAAAGATGCAGTTCCCAGATAGCGAAGAGTAGCAAGAATTTGTACCCTTGCCTAATTTGGACAACCCATGTGTGGAGCTCTATCAAGATCAGCTGATAACTTGTCTGTTAAAATTTCAAATCATTCAAAACACTTACCTCAAGTGAAGCGATAGTTTTTGTATAAGTCAGCATTGGATAAATTTTCATCCAAATAATGATCTCTAATTGTTTGATAATATTTACGTTTTTTATTATTAAGATTGATAATATTCATATATTCAGCTGCCATTGTGACAAAATAATTATATAAAATATGTTAAACAATTGAAGTGATATATTTGAATGGTATTGAACAATCTCGATTCTAACGATATAATTGGACAATAACTGACTAAGTCAATAAAAAAGGTGTCTTAACAATACAGTGCAAATTATAATTGATGACTTAGTTTTTTTGTCATCTATTTTCAAAGTCACCATTATGAATAAACTCTGCCAAGTACCCAACTTAGTCGCTGACTTACTAAAGTCACCATTATGAATTAAAAACTTGTCTAAGTGCTGACTTTATTAAGTCACCGTTATGAATACCAGCCCAGATATCCACAGAAATTCATCTGTATTACTACAATTTTAACACTTATACTGTTTTTAACTTACTCTTTGTATATTTACTTATTTTGTATAGTAATAAAAAAATAGGTATACCCTGTATATTATTTATACTATATGATTTTTTTCAATATAACTTCCAGCATTTTAAACTATTTGTAATGTTTCATTTGTTCAAGTAATATTTTTATAATAAATATTTTTGCAGGTTATGGATTTCAAGGTGGTGTAAATATGCCAAATTCTTATTCAGGCAGTGGAATGACACAATCACCCACAGCTTATCCCAATGTAGGTGGAGCCGCAGTGGAAGCATCTGATGCCCCTAGAGTGATTTATGGGAAAGTGACGAAGTTGTTTCAGAACTTTGGTTATGTTGATGATGAGATTTTCTTTATGAAAAGGTATATTTTAAATTTATAATTATTTTAAATTTTTAAGAAAGAAGTAAATCATTGGATTTTATTTATTACATTAAATAATCTTCTTTAATTTAAACCAATTATTAAGTAAATCCAATTTTTGATCTGTCATTTGAACCCATTATTGTAAAATCCATATTTCATTATTTTGGATAAATACTAATTTAATTATAACAATGATAATGCATTAGTCCATACATAGTATGTAATCATTTAATTTAACAGCTGATTCACTTCCATTTTTACACATGTTCAGTTTAAATTTGTCTTACTTATTGTGTGAAACCATTGATTTAATGACATTTTTAATAAGCTGCGAATTAAGAAAGTAGACCGGCGTTTCTTGATTATTTCAAAAAAGTTTTCTTGTCACGATGCTTGTCTTTAGACATTTCTGGAATTGTTTAGTTGGTAGATTAATTAAACATATTTAATAGTTTAATTAAACATATCACTATAAGTTTCATTGTGTTTTTCGTATATTATAGTTGCGTTCAAGGGGCTATGGTACGAGTCGGAGATCGTGTTGTTGTCGAAGCTACCTATCAGCCTAATATGCCCATAAAGTGGAATGCAGAACGAGTTCGTCTTTCAGACGGCGACACTCAGTCTCATCGTCAATCTCACGTAATTACATTGACCAGTAATTCCAATAGAGGGTAAACAATTTATTTATTTTACCATGTTTAATTTGTCCAAAGTATGTTATACTTGAATCTTTTTTACAGTCCAATAGCAAAACAAAATTCTCGTGGAGGAAGAGATAACAGAGGTTCAGCACCGATTAAACGTCCTTCAAATACAAAAAGTCCACCAAAGTTGACAGGACAACCACGAAAGGATGTAAATGTTGCATCTCGTCAAAATCAGGAAACAGATAAAGGAAAACCTGCAGCTCCGAAACCTAAACAATTACACCCTGCTCCAAAAACACAGCGATCATTTTTTGGTAGATATGAGGTTAAAATTCCTAAGAATGTTATCGATTTACGAGAGGCTTCAATGCACCTTTTAAAACAACGTTATCATCAACTGTCACCAACTCCTGATTTCTTTCATTGTGACATGCGCTGGTATGACGTTTTTCCTCTACAGCAACCAATGAAGTTGGGATATCAAACAGAATTTAAGGTAATTATTACATATTAAGACCTACTATTCTTCTGTGAAAAAAATTATATCACACGATTTTGATATTTTAGAATCAAATGTTAATATTTTTCGTTCTAGATATTACCAAAGGAAGTTAAGCATCCTACTCCCCATCAATGTTTAAGTATTGCACCTGATGCTGACACAACTTATTCGGCAAAAGTTATGCTTTTATCCAGTCCAAGTTTAGCCGAATTATATAAGCAAAGTTGTCGTATGGCTGATGAACCACTCTCTACCTATACTTCAAAGAAACAAATGACATCTATGCTTCAATTTTTGGTCGGCAGTAAGGGCAAACATGGGGATCTAGATGCAATTGGCGGCCCTTGGTCTCCTAGTTTGGATGGACTCAAACCGGATGAGGATCCTCAAGTTTTGGTGAATACCGCTGTTAGAACGTGTCGTGCCCTAACTGGAATTGATCTTTCAATGTGTACTCAATGGTAATATAATTTTAAATTAAGATAACATTTTATTTAATCTAGTTTCTGTATAAATTAGTATTTTTTTATTATCCAGTCAATATATAGGGTGTTTAAAAATTGCCGTTTTGAAATTCTAAAATAGACAAATATTGTCAATATATAACGACTAGACAAGTGAAACGACGATGACAAGTGTAAAATGTTGTTTACCCTATACCGAGGGAAGCTATTCACCATTATGATTTTTAGTAGGTTTATCTTGAGATGATTGAACTCACATGTCAACGTTTGCCAAGTAAAATTATCCAAGAAATTCACTACAAATTGACATACTTCATCAATTGTATTTAATTCTATATTTCTTCGTTCAACCTCAATGTTGCGAAACACAAACCTATCTAAAAGGTTCATGTCTGGTAAATACGGTGGTTGCGAAACCCGACCAATATAATTTGCAGCGAGGAACTCTTCTGTCATTCGGGCTGTAAGGCCCGGGTATTGTCGGGTATAATTACTAGGTTTCCTCGAATCAAATGTCGTCGTCGTTTTACTTGTCTAGTCGTTATATATTGAATATGATTGTATTAAGTAAAGCCCTTATGTACACTTTATATAATAATACAATATATTTGTCTATTTTGGAATTTTAAAACGGCGATTTTTTTTGATACAACCTATATATATAAGTATAATTTTAAGTTCTAGTTATCTTTCAATTGGTTACTCATATTTTGGTTGAATATTTTACTCATAATAGTTATTGAATTTAAATAATTATTTCTGTTTTAAATTTATAGGTACCGTTATCTTGAATTACACTATCTTAACACCGGATCTAAAGAAACTAGAGTTGAGACAGTGGTCGTTTTCATTCCTGATGTCTGGTCATGTATGCCAGATGATGCTTCTTGGACAGATCTAAAAAAGACGTATGAAACTGCACTAGAGAACAAATTGAACCCTCCTCCAGAACCGCCAAAACCTGAGGTATTTTAATGTTTAATACGAAATAAATGATATTCAAATATATTCTGTTTTAGTTATACTTCATTTAGTTTAAATGAAATCGGCTTTCTTTAAATACTTTTTGTTTCCAGTAATAAATCTTTAACTTGGTAGTATGGTAATTAAATCTATCGCATTTGTTGAGGGAAATATTGAAGTTAGATTGAAAATGAAATTACATAATTTTATAATTGCACAATTTTGACCAAGGAGTGATGTTAAGTTTACAATCATATTATATGGAATAAAAAAATTGTTAGTGAGGTCGTTTAGTGAAATTATCGTTACATGTCGTACAAAAGCACAAAATTTGTTATGGACATATTTTGATAGCATTATAGAGAACAAAAAATAGACTGGAAAAATATTATATTTTACATTTAAAGGTGTAATGCCCAATATATTTAAACATAAAACCATACAGAATAACTATTACAAACTATATTTTACTTTTATTAAACTAAAAATATATTATAGTATAAAATGAGTGTAAAATATGGTTAAAATCAATAAATAGTGGAAATTGTCGCTATTTTGAACAATTTACATATTTTTCTGTACAATATATATATATTTTCTTAAAAATAGGCAAAATAATATTTCAAAGTGATGTAGGCAAGGTGTATTATTATTAGACTGGCTTATTCGTTGACAATCGCGTGTTAACAAAATTTAATTAGGTGACTAGTTTAATTTATTATTCAGAAAAATATGTCGGTTCCATGGTTTATAAAATATTGTATGATTTAATACCAACAACTCAATTTTTCGATTTTATTATACATTGTTTTAATTAACTATACATTGATTACACATAGTAATGAAAGTTTGCGCCGAATTCAAAATAATTTTGTATATTGATATTCGAATGAGTGTGACACAGCGTGACCATAATTAAAATTGTAAATAATAATTTAAAAAAATCAAAAATGTATAAGTGGTTATAAAAAACACTTATATCAAAACACTTTATACTTTTTAATGTAAAATATACGAATTTTTAAAGCATGAGGTTTTTTGTTCTCTATGCTCATAAATGTCTATACAAAATGTAGGGCTTTTGTCCGACTAGTAATGATTCTTTGTTTTTTTGCACGTGAACGACCTCACTATATGGTTGTTCCTGTATATTGTATAATTTTTTTAGATAGAGGAAATAGTTGAAGAACCAGCCACTACAGAAGAAGATAGCGAGGAGAACAAGACTGCAACACACCATTCGAAGTTAGACCCAAAGACAATGAAGGTATATGATTTATCTATATTTTTGTTCACTTTATCAATGACTTCGACAAATTCGTCTGATGGGATCCTCGACATTCATACCTAATATTAATTAATGCCTGCGAAGAAATCACCTGCAGTGCTGCCATCTGCCCAAGGTGTAAAATGGCACCCGACACTATGAAGTACTACGTACTGGAATACGAAGCTAAATCCCACGAGGGCTACCACCATCGGGATCACCAACATAAGTCCCACCCATGGTTGCGAGGGAGTAACAACATTAGAATCTCCTCTTACCACAGCAAATGGATTTGCGGCTACTTGATTGTACCTCTTTATATAGCAATATTGGCGCAGATTTTATCTTCAACTTATGTACATTATTAGTATTTGATGGGTCCCGGTCGCATGTAAAATAATTGTAATTATGTCGTTTATCGAATACAGGTAAGTTATTCATTTGTGAGTTTGCTATTGTTGTCGTCTAACGATTATTATTACATCCGGATGTCTGTTCCATCCAGTTTCATCTCAGTAAAAAATCTGCAATGAGATGCTTCTACTCATGACCAGGGATTAACTGTTAATGGACATTGAAAGCATATAGGTGAGTACTATGTGTTTTCAGATCGCGGATTTGCGTCGAGAACTGGAACTTCGTGAACTTCCTGCAAAGGGAATCAAGGCGAATCTAGTTCTGCGTCTTCAGGAAGCTGTCGACAGCGAGGCAGTTGCCGAAGGCGGAATTACTACCACCGTTACTAATGAAGATGGAACCACCGCATGTGCGGAGAAAGGTAAGTCTGGTTCGATCAGACGGCGCCATTCCTTCCCAGTTGGTTCAAATATCTTTGATCGAATCGTCTATTTCATCGTACAGGAAGATGTGCTTCGGTCGTCTTTCACTGAATAAGTTCCTTCACCAGTAGACATATTTGTACATTTAGTTTTGTGATCGTCAGTTGCATCTATACAGCAGCATTAGAAGCAGACAGACTACAGGAGACTATTTATTACTCTGGAGTTAGAATATTGTTAGATAGCCTTCTTTTTATGTAGTAAGGATATATTTTAAGCTTATGTAAAATTTGTATTCAATGTTAAGTATCTTCAATGGATGAGGTTATTTTAAGCTTATGTAAAATTTGTATTCAATGTTAAGTATCTTCAGTGGATGAGGATTCATTTACCCGGATTATAAATGTTATGTTAGATTATCAGATTTCATTCATATTGTAGTCACCTCAACTTTATTCGGATGTCTTTACAAAAGTTGAATAATATATTTACTTTGTCATTGTACAATATTTTGTTTTGGTATTTGAATGGTTTACTGTCTGAATTGATTTACAAATTGTTATTGTACCTAGATTTTTCAAAACTTTCAGTTGCCAAGGTTCCGGAGAAACCAGTAGAGCTTACCGAAAAAGACCGCCGAAGACTTGAGAAGGCTTACACGTTAGGAGATAAACCAATGATTCTTGTTCATCCTGAAGACACCTCAGATGATTCCTACAATTGCCAGCTTGTTTCACTGCGAGATCTCTTGGACTCCAAATTTAAACCTGCTTTTGAAGTTGTGCTGTTTGTTCAGCAGTTCTTTGAAATGATTCAACGAGACTGTGCATTTACCATTTACAAATCAATTGTTGTTGCACCAGAACTCGAAGACAAAGAAAAGTAACTATAATATTATGATAATAATATAATAAAACTCGTGCGATTGTTTTCACTTATTTACTAACTAATATTATGCAATTTTGACAATTATGCTTTAAGACATAACTTTACTTTAGTTTATCTCTGTTCCGGGAAAATTTCAGAGTATGCATTAGTATTAAAAGAGTACTAAATGTAGAGGCAAATAACATACTTTTAAAAAAATAATCTATGATTCCTGCATTATTACTTATTTTGTTTCCATTTCTTTCAACTAAATCAATTCTGAAATACGAGTGCATTAATATAGATTAATTAAATACCTAATTTAATGATTATTTTAATCGGTATTAGGTTCAAAACTTCATTCTGTTGTATCTATTTAACAGACCCAAGGCATCAGAACCGATTGCCAAACGTCGAAAAATTGATGGAGATAGTAAAAACTCTGAAGTTGCAACAGACAAGAGGTCGTTACGAACCTTGGATACTCACCTTTTATTTGCATTTAACTTGTTCGATATAGGAAACTGTGAATATATTTCTCAACGAGATATGGAATCTTTGTTTCATTCTCTTGGAATTGCCCTTTCAAGAACACAAGTAAGATGTATTTCCTTGTATGTTTTTTTTGTATTTTTTTTTTATTTTAAAAGGTAAAATATATCATATTAGAAAATAAATCCAGAAAATTTCTACCAAAGCTTCAATGAAAGAATATCGACACTTAATAACATTTTACAAACTGGATAAAGATATAACATATATAAACTGGATTTAAATCATAACACTACTATCAATCGTTATTATTTTTAAAACGGGCAGTATAATTTCCACCATATGATGAATTTTTAAAATACTGAATAGGTGTTGATTAAATGCATTGCATAATGTAGTTCTGATCGAATTAGCACTGAATAATTATATACTTCCACTAGATTGAAATAATTTAAATGTCGAAACCAATTATTGTACTAGTAAATTGTAACAAAAACATGTCTTTGTTTGTTTCGCCTATTACAAATTTTATCATTTGAAAAAATATTTCTTGGAAATCCAAATTTAGCGAACATTAGTTATACAATTTATATTATAATAATATTATAATATTAAATCTGCCCTTGGTCTATAATTTCTTAAGACCTCAAAAACCATCCATTAAGATTATCTATAAAAAAAATGGTTATATAAATTTGCACTTAACATTTTTTTTCAGAGAATTCATTATAAAAATATCACCCTAAAAATTTTGTTGTCTACATTCATATTATATCATTTAAATTATAAAATGTTTTAATCTGTGAACACATTTAAAATTGGTTAGGTATTATTTTCAATTTATTAATAAACATAATATTTATAAGAATAGGATGTTGATTATAAAATGAATATATATAATTAATAGATAAATTATATTTTATATCAATTGATATTTTATTACTTACTATATCAATTGAACTTAATTGTATAACATCCATAGACATGTCTATGATAATATCAAGGAAATAGTGTGTATATTTAGGTCTAATTTTCTAACTTTTGGAATCAATTTCAAATTATTCTTTTTGTAGAATTAAATTATTTCATGAATGTGCATACATTGAAAAATATAACTGAAACTTGATATAATACATTTTTCTTTACATAGATTCGACTTCTTCTACGTAAAGTTGTTGATGAACGTGGTCGTGTTAACTATCGGACTCTAACTGATGGAGAAGTTGATGGATCGGGAGAAGGGGAACCGATTATATCGCATGAAGAACTCGATGATGCCGATTATATTTTAGAACTGGCTAGTGGTAACCATGCTCTTTTTGAGGATAGGCCGGAAAAACAACCAGCTGTGTAAGGGCATTTCACCATATCACTAATTATAACTAAATTAATAGACACGTTGTTTAGTAACATTTTTAATGAATGTTTATTTTTTTCTTATAATTTCATTTCTAAATAGAATCAATATGACCATGGTCTTATATTAATAGTTTGCAGAATTCAACTATTCAATAATTATTTCTTTGTATTCTGGTTTTGACAATTTTAATAATAAAGGTTTCTTGAATTTTAAAAATAGGAAATAAATACAAGCACACATTTTAATACTTAATTGAAAATTATATGCACAACTTTCCAATGCATTAAATTGTTGAACATAATGTTTTAATCTATTGTCCCCAATTTTTAGTACTATATTTGAGAAAACAGGTGACAACCTTAGCTTTTCCCAGAAACTTTCAAGAAGTCAAGCTTGTACTAACAAACTGAAGCAGGATTTTTCTACAACAATCGAAACATTCGGTAAGTGCTTGACCCGTCGGTGCGATCATACGCTGGTACAGAGCTACAATTTTTGTTTTACAAATGAAATTGTATAAATATCGGTATTGCATTTTTAATAATATGTCCTTTCTTGGTTGAATAACAAGAAAGCAAAATGTATTTTATGCATTTTCATTTAGGTTATTTTACAAAAAAATACTTATTTCTTACAAAATTAAAGGGTTTATATTGTTTTTAAAAGGTTTTGTTGCATATGGTACGGTGTTATTACAAGTTGTAAATTGTGAGAATTGAACTCCAGTCTACAAAGTCGATTTGCATTTTATTTCGTTGACTACATTTATTTTTTATACTATTATGACATAGTTTAGTAGCTTGATAATTTAAAGTAAGGTAGGATTCGTCTATATGGGATCTCCAGGGGCCACAAAAAAATCCTAAATGGACGAATTTTCATAATTTTATTAAAAATTGAGGATACCGGAGTATACATGCTGTATCTATATATCATTGGATTTTATTTATTTTGTATACAAAAATACAACACAGAATGTAAATAACAAATCAATTTACAGAAAAGGTTATTTTTAGTTGAATAAGTACATACAAAATAGTGAAACGACAAAATGTCCAAAAAATAATTCATACTACAATCAATACTAGATTTATGTCTAAATTCATTTTTAACTGTTCTATGATCTACTACATAATATATCATAGGTTAAGGTAGAAAACCATGCATACACAGCCTTCGATCTATTCAAATTCGTTGGACAACTTTTCTGTCATATTGGTCCGATATAATATAGGCAAATCCGATTAACACGATTTTTCAATTAATAAAATATACAATTTTATTCGGGATTTTTAAATAAATTTGATAAAGATAAAGCATATGTTACTACTAAGTAATGATATTCGTAATTGGATTTTCACCTAATTATTACTATATAAACTGAACAAGCGCTTTGACCTCGATCCCCGTCATTGGAACGCCCTGTTTCCTGCGTGTCGTAGCGAACCAAATTTTTCCGTGTTTAAACGCAAATTAAAACATGAATTGTTCAACAGTCTTCCTCACATGCAGCTCTCATTGTTTCATTACATTTATTCTGTTTTATTTTATGATTATGGTATTTCTCAAGTTTGTTCACTTCCCGCTTTGTATGTTCTATCCATCTTTTTCCACTTTGATTGTATTTTTACAGATATTGTTGTTAAATTAAATAATTATAATAAATATATATGTAAACATTAATTAAGATGTGTATTATTGTATGTTTTATAAAAATTTTATTCTGATATATTTTTGTTTTATTAAAGAGGAATCTCGAACACTGTACACTAATAAGAAGAAAGAAATGGCAGCTTTGATAAAACAAATTTCAGATATTCGATCTGAACTCCGCAATCAACGTCGAACAATATCTGTAACAAGTCAAGAAAATACGATGAATCTGAGAACATTACGCTCAGCCAAGGATAGGATCAAGCACATTATTATTGATTTGGACAAACGAGTGGCTGTGGATTCTGACACTACCAAAAAGACAATTCATTCTAAGATTTCAGCATCACTTGAACCAAAAAAGGAAACTTTACCACTCAAACTGGAAACAACAAACGACACTCCAAAAAACCCGGAAAAATCAAAGGTACTAAATAAATGTAATACAAATATTGTTTTTTTATATGTTTTTCATTCCTTGTTATTTCATTTTTGACAACTATTTTTGATATAAAAAAACGCTGGAACAAATTGATTTAGATGAAGATGATTTGTTTTTTAAAATCATTGTTTTGGAAGAATATTTAACAGTTTGTAACATTTTTTTCTGATAATATTTTTAAAGCATATTCATTTTTAGAGTTATTACTGTTGTTAATTTCCTATTTGTTTCTTATCTATACAATATTTCTATGCAACCCTAACGTTTTATATTCACATTCCATGTGTTTTATTTTTAAGGAAAAAACGGCTCTTCAAACCGATAATGAGAAAATTGAAGATTGGAAAGTGGTTGATTCTATCTAAGAAATTGTATTTATACATTGCTTGTTTTTTTTTAGTAAAGAGTGCTTGAAAGTATTTTAATTCCTGTGTCGTTTGTTATTTACTGATACTAATAAATAGTTTCTTGTTACATCTGATAGTTAACATTGTATCAATAAAATAATACATTTCAATAGTTTCTTTAATTTTTAATAATTCTTGGGTTTTTTGTAATAATTAAAAGATATATTATAAATTTGTTCTGATTGTAATTTTTCCTGTTTTTAGACCAGCTTTAAGTTTACTTTTATATGAATTTTGGCAATGAAGTAATCTACTTGTGTTTAGGTTATGCTTGTTATTATGAATAAATGATTAAACTGAAATTGTACTTTTTCTTTAAAAACCTTTAATTAGCTTTTGAGCTAGATTGAATCTAATTCTGCTTTAAATCTGAATCTGCTTTGGTATAAAACGAATTCGTAAAAATGTGTTACTCTATTGCAAAAATGTACAAAGTATATAATAAACTGTATAAAAAGCAGTAAGCAGCTTACAAAATGGGACAAATGTTTTGAACAGATTATTATTAAAAGCATATAAAGGAATTTTTAGACTATACTGGTCAATATCCAACTATTTTAATAAAACAATGTGAAAATTAGCTAGGTGGGTATAAGCTGTGCGCGAACAATGTTTGGGTAAAATTCGCACAATTTATTCCATAGAATATGTTTTCTGAGTATTTATGTTGAACTTTGAGTTGCGCAAGTAAAAACATTGATCAGAGCTTTGTGTATACGGTTGCTGATTGAGGGTCTTTAGAAGGGCTGAAAACAAAAACTATATAGGTATACATATAGTGACTTACTAAATTTATATATTTGTTTGGCTTATGTTTGACGGTATGTTAAATTTCAGATTTTCAAAAACGTTATCTGCATTTCTATTCGCTGAAAATTTTTGTGACGTTGATAGTTTTGGGAATTTCAAGTTGACGGAAAACCCCTACACCTTTACAGCCTAATTTAAAATTATATACAATATGTGGGCGTTCACACAGCGGA
>JAUZNC010057988.1:0-11971 GCA_034780395.1 Vannuccia rotundouncinata | reverse complement strand
ATACTTTTACTTGTGTATCATAACAATCATGCGTTTGTCATTTTTGAAATATAGCCTATATCTATCTATCTATCTACTAAAACATTGAATGTTTTGATGATATTCACCAATGTCTTATAGTTCAACACGTAGATGAAAAGAAATATGTAGACATATGTTGTACTTGTCTGCCTGCTCTTGCTTGTCAACTTTGCGACGTCTGCCCCTCCAGAACGTTCCTTTTCATTAGTCCGAAGGTTGAAAATCATGGCATAGGTCGACAATGTCACAAGCAAGGTTTAACTCATTGGCAATTATGAACTGCCACAAATTACTGCTACAAAAAACTGATGGCCAGTTAAAGTTACGCTTCAGTTGGTAACGAATTTATAGCAAAATATAATCAAAGAAAAGTTTATTTTGGATAATTTAAAATATCAAAAATTAACATTTTTGATATTTTAAATTATTACATCTCAATAATACATCCATTAACTTTAAAATTTTTATTTTTGAAATAATGATAATATGTTTAAAACCTTTATACCGAAAACTTGAATTTAAAGTTATTAAGGATTTTTTGATTGATAAAATGAATTTGGAATTATTTTGGATAATTTTATTATTTAGTTCGAATTGTAAATGTTAGTAACTTTTTTTACTTATTATGAAATTATTATAATACTAATTAGTATTAATTATATATCATTCATTGTAAACATTGTATTTCAATATATATTAATAAGTAGCTACATGTTTATATTACTTATCAACCATTTTCTATATTTAAATCAAGTATTTGGACATTCAAATTTCTAGTGGTTTTATAATACACGGTCTTTAATTTTTATGTATACATATTCTTGTTTTAATTTTCAATGTAAATATTCCATGTAATTTTAATGCACACATATATATGCATAATAAAGTTTTTGGTCTTTTTAGAATCATTTAAAAATTATTTTTTCTTAAATTTCGATTCTTGAAATTTTTCATAAAAGTATTTTACAAGACTGACAATTATAAGAGCCTGAAGGATTGATAAGAATGATCCCCTAGTGATTAATTTATGTCAGTCTGCTTTGTTAATTATTTTTTATATCCTTATGTTAAATAAAATTTAATTAAACACCTACAATGTTAATTAGCGCTTCGCTCGCTTGGGATAATTTTAGCACCCCAAATAAAAAACGCGTCGTAATTGGCCCTGTTAAGTTATATATCAAAAAATTCACATTAATAAAAACAACAATTTTTTTATTTATTTAATCAAATATATTGTAATATAAATCAAATAAATAGATATATAAATTACAAAAGAAATTTTATTTTAATTGAATAATGCTGTTAGCGAAAACCACAATTTGAAAACAATTATCAATTATTTAATTTGTTTTAATCCATCAACATTTTAAATATAACTTTCATTTATGAAAAAAACGATTTCTTTATTAAGAATAAAATAAAATTTATTAAGGAGTTTTATTTCTATATTCATTAAAATTTTCAAACAAAACATATTATGTTAAATTTATTTTATTCCTGTCTTTGTGTTTTTGATGTTTTATAGTTTTAAATATTGTATGGTTTAGAAAAGAAAATGTAATTTTTAATTAATACTTTTCAATAAATTTGTAATATGTAATATACTATTTGCATTATACAAAAAATAAAAAATTAAATTCATAAAATTTATAATTTGAGTACTAATGATTGTTAAGATTTTAACAATTTGTAAGCAAAAAAAACTTTAACATCATTTCCAGGCACATTGGATTATTGGTACAAGGGAGAGTGTTGGAACCCCCTTGCCTTTTTGCAGGTGGGCTGGGATATATTTCAGCCCCCCAATATTAAATTTTAAAAATTTCATGCTCATAACTATTATAGAATTTAAGATAATATAAGTAAAATATTAAAAAGCATTTACTTTCCTTCCTGAGTGTAAATATATAAATAAAATATTGGAGTGATAGATTTTAAATATTATTTTATAGGTAGCCTTTTGGAAATCATTTAAGTATGCTTTAAAAATCAAGTCCATCCAACACTCAAAATGTTCTGATGTGCCTGATCTCATTATTAAAAGCTAATATAGCATTTTACTCTTTCAAATAATTTTTTATGCCAAACAAATTAAAATGAAACTTCTAAATAAAAAAATGAGACCAAAGTTGTCTAACATATATATTTTTAGTAAAAAATCACAATTTAAACAGTGAATTAAATATCAGTGCACATACAAGCAATATCAGTAAATCATGCCAGCCTGCATTCCATGATAATTATAAGGGAAACCTAATTGTACTCTGGATATTTATCAATATTGCTCCTATTTAATGAAAGATAGGATTAGGTGTATACTATATGCTGGATATATCCTTATTAGACTACATAGAATGCAGCCTGGATAACATGGGGCAGGACCTTTTTTTAATGATAATTAATGCAATATTAATTGATCATTAAACATCATTTTTTTTATTCATTCATCATTGGATATATTTAAAAGATAATCATGAAATTAGCTTTATTTAAAACAAATATAACTAATATAGGATATTTATTTAAAAAATATAATCATAATAATTTATAATAAAAATCAATATTGAAAAATATATATATTTAACATTGGCTATTGACAAAAAGCCACTAAATTTAAAGTTAGTTTTTTTAGATAATCATATATGGGGTGCCTCAAAGTCCCTCATATAAGAAAGAAAATTATTATGAAAAATTAAGTTCAATTAAAGCTCTACACACTGATTTTTTTTAGAGTCTGTCATTTTTGCCAAAGTGACCACTAATATCTTCCTCAAAAGATAGTTTGTACCACTACAATCTTTGTCCAAATTGCTACCAGTTTCCTTGAATTTTGATAGTAATCTTGAAACAGTTCTCTGTGTTATTTGCAGATTATCACTTTCATTAAATTCATATAACAATTATTGTTCAGATAAATTTGCATAACCACATTTAAAAATTCATTCAACTCTATCATCTTTTGATAACATTGGCATGTTAAATTGTACAGCAGTAGAAATTAAGAATTATAAAAGGTGTGTAATGTTTAGTGTATGTGTTTAAATTTAAACTTTTTAGCAATACATAAACCATCTTTCAATGGCTCACAAATAATCTCACAGTCATTGAATATTTTAACAGTTTGGAAAGTAATCAATACATATACATCTTTAAACTATAATATAGATAAATACTTATCTTATTCTATGAAGAAATAATCTGATATAGAGCTCTAGCCATAGAGCATTAACTATAAAAAAACATTTTTTTTGATGATGTGTAACTTTGTGGACACCCTCTATAGTTTAATTTATTTAAAGTTTATTAAATACTTACGTTACAGTTATAACATTATTTAAGCTTCCATTAATTAAAGATGTAATGCCTTTTATTTCATATTTTTAAAATATCTCAGGTCACTTTTTAAAATCCTTAAATGTATAAAACAATACACTCTTAACAAACAATATATTTGTCTTTAATTTACATTAAAATTAACATTGTAATGTTTTTTAATGAATGTTTTTTTGGCAAATTCTATTTGTATACTTATATTTTCATTTCTTATTGGCTATTGATATCAATTATGTATTTCATAAATTAATTTTTCAAACATTAGTCAATATCTGTGATTATATCTGTAAAATATATGTGATCTGTCAAAAATATATCAACCATTTTAAGATAAACTAACTTATGGATCATTTTTGTTATTGATACTGAAGTTTTTTATGTAAAACAATAATACATAAAACAGATTTTATTAGAGTGTGAAATAGAATTTTTAAATGCTGTATCTTTTTATTGTTTATTTCAATATACATTTGTAATTCTTCTTTCCATAATTTATTTGACAAAGAAACTGGTAAAAGTAATTTACATAATTGTAATGAAAAACAACTATATTATCAGAACTATATATCAGTTAGAATTTTGGATGAATACTTATAGATTTATGAAAGATGGGATAGTTTATAATGCAGTTGTGGGTATATTTAACTATAATTTTTTTGAATATTTGAGTATTTGAATACAATTTAAATAGTTTGATTATTTTTTACATCTTCAATAACTAACTCATCTCACAGTATGATTATGTGTTCCACATTTGCTTAAATGTTGTGCTCTAATCTAAGTTTCAGAGATTTGGTTAAGATTACTCAATTTTATTATTTGGTACATAAAACATGTATATACTTTTTAAAACCTTAAACATTTTCTTCAATAAAATTAATATTTTGATTATAACTGAAATGATTTATTTTTTGCAGATAATGCCTTTTTTGGGGCACCGTATTCATATATTAAATCCAATTCTGAAGAAAGAAAGAAAATCCAAAGATTCTATTAACAAACCAGAAGTTAAGGCACCCAAGTATGTGATTGCTCTAACTGGAGAAATCTGTGAAACAGAAGAGGAACTCAAAAGAAAGGAGAAAATATATGGTGAAAAAATCTGGTCCTGCAGATGCACTGGTAAGCTCAACTTGAGCTACAAACATGCCATCAATTCTGAACAAGCTACCCATAAATTGGTGAAAAAGTCAGTTCCCAGATGTTTTGAGAAATCAATTCTTGAAGTTGTTCATCATAGTAAGTTCTTGTCAAAATGAAAAATTGATATATTGGTTAATGATTTTAATAAATGAATGATTTTTTACAATTTTGTCAAAGGTGTTGACTCGTTAGATGTATTAGTTCGTAAAGTATGGATGCTACTTCACACAGAACTTTGTTTAAATGAACCCATAACTTTAAAAGTGAGCGGCACATTAAAAGAAAGGTAATTTGTCAGCATTCAATTTCTATTGAAATCCTGAGATCTGTTTATATAGATTGAATTGTACATTTTTTATTACAGAATTACTGGTGTAATAATCAAGGTGGATAAACCAGCAGAAGAAGTGAGCGCTATTTTTATTAATTGAATAATAACGTTTTTTTTGAATAACACCTTTTATTTAATTTTAGTCTCCGGTTAAGGCAAATGGTACAACATCTCCGAGTAGCAGTGATAAAGAGAACACTGCCATCAAAAAATCACAAGGACAACCACAAAAGGTGGATTCAAATTATTTTATAAATATGAGTTTGTGATAGTTTCACTTTTTATTGATTTGAATATGTTCTCTGTCTTTCCAGAAGAATTATTTTTATAGTGTGAAACTTATCAATGAAGACAAGATCGTTAGTCGTATACCCGTGTCGGCCATAGTGTATGTATTTGTAATTGCTGTTAATATAATGTAATTATGTATGGAAGTCATTATTTAACATGTGTGCTTTTTTTAGTCGCGACTTTCGAGCTCCTAATAAGGACCATATTCGACTGTTTATTCGAGCACATGCGATGCGTTATGGCGTCAATATGACTGGCCCTTGGGTAGTCGATGATGACTATTCTAGGAAATATAAACTCAAATCTAAAAATTCCAAATTCGAGGTGGATAAGAAACAAGTAAATATAATTATGTTGTCTATTGATTTTTATGTTTATCACATGTTTCTGAATTATGTTGTATAATCGAGAACACATTATTATTTGTTGTAATTATTTATACTTTTTCATCATTTTTTATAATTTATCAAGATAGCTGTACTATTTCTATTGCGTCTTTACACTGATAAGATTTTTTTACATTATCATAAATAGATATATTTTGAAATATAGTACTTCTAGTAGTATATTTAATATAATTGTAATATTTATTTTCAATTGAACATTCGTGTAATATTTTATTAATGTTTTGATATATACTATTATTTAACTGTATTCTATATAATTAATTTTGAAAAGATTTTTAGGTAAGAGCAATACATATTTGGGGGTAAACTATCCATTTTATAAGGCATGATTTAATTTATAATTTCTTTGATGAATCAGCTGAAGAAGCTCTCCATTCAAAACGAAATTGAAGCTTACACACGACAGCTCAAAAAGGACTCTCCGGGCAGTGAGTTGGGATCTTCGGGTAGCGGAGGAGGGGGGAAGAAAGGAAAGAGGATTTTGGTGTTGCGTGGAGAGATTGCTGATGAAGCCCGCAAGGTACTGGTCTATACAGACAGTGACGATGAGGATGTTCCCCTGATGATAATCAAAAAGAAGCAGGAGAGTGCCGCCTTTGCCACGCCTGTAGGCAAAGGAAAGAAACTCAAGCAGGTAAGAAAGTTGTTGGATCAAATCTGTTCATCCATGTTCAACAAAAAGATTAATTTTCAACTTTTGATTCATTAGACAACTCTGTTTGATCTGGGATCTGCTAATAAGTCCTCCAGTTCCAAGTCGGCCAGCTCTATCAAGAGCATGTTTGCATCAGCTAGCCGTATGCTACCCTCCATTGCCACTCGTCTTATCAAGATGGTCAAGGAGAAAAAGCAAGAGGCGGTCATTGCTCAGATGGTCACCCGCTGTGCACAGATGCTCACTGACGCACAGATTCAAAACATTCCAGCCGAAATTCGAGACAGAATTCGCGAAAAAAAGAATAAGATTGAGGATAAGAAGAAACTGTGAGTGAATCTATTTGATTTGAATACTTATTTGGTGCCCATTTGATTGAAATGTGAATAGATTCTTATCTGGAAAAATGCGCTTTTTGCGAATAATACGGAAACGATTAATTTTGCTGGCTTTCAGTAATGCCATGACTCCGGTTCAGAGGGAGGAATTGATGAAGGAGAGGAGGCAGGAGGAGAGGATGAAGCGATTGGCAGTGATGAAAGAGAAGAATCGGAGGTTTGAGGACACGGAGTTGAGCTGTTCCCCTCTACCGACCGCTTCTCCCGTGATCTTTGGCGACAAGGTGGGACTGACTGCCCCGCAGATTGGCTCTGTGCTCTCGTTGGCGGAGATGTTCCGATGTTTTCAGGTGAATGATAACAGTCTTTAGTATCTGGGAGGCAGTCTGTGCTCAACGTTTGTTATTCCTTTTTGTAGGGTCTTCTGCTGCCCCCCGAGGCCGAAGAAATGTGGCGCAATTGGGAGAAAGGGGCCACTGAACTGCGAAATGTTTACGGCGACACAGTGGTCCACGCGGAGCGACTGTGCGAAGCGCTAGGGGCGGAGAGCGACGGGTTTCTCTACCTGGGTCATGTGCTGACCTGCTTGCTGCAGACTCTGCTGCAGGACGACGCCATGAATGTAAGATACAACCGCCGCCCTTCTGAACTTTTCCTCCGCGTACAACGTCGTGTTCTTCTCTTTCTTGTCTTCAGGGACGTCGGGAGTTGGGCAGCAAGTTGTCGGAAATACCCGTGACGCCCTACACGGCCTCTGAGATGCTCCGTCTGGTCCTCTCGCCCCAGGTCCGGCCTGTATCTGCGCGGAACCGTAAGCTGCCCTCCACCAACGGGCTGGCGTCAGGCCCGGTCAAGGAGCCCGAGGCCGGTGACGAAGCCGAGGACACGTCCGACTCTGAGGACGATGTGGAGGTGGCCTCCTCGGAGAGACTTCGGCTGTGCGCTCTCCTCGAGGAGACCGAGTTCCACGAGCTCAGCGTGGGGGACAAGCTGCAGCTGCTAGAGCTGGTTCAGCAGAGCCTGCTCGACATGGAGATGCTGGACGAGCACATGGACTCCGTCCAGAAGAAGCTCACCGACGCCTGGAAAAAGCGCTTCGCCGAGCTCAAGAGGAAGAACGACCGCATCCGCGAGGAGAAGGCCAGGCGGAAGGCGGAGGCGGTCTCCACCCCCGCCAAGAAGGAGGCCGTCTGCAGTGCCAAGAAGGCCGATAAGAAGGCCGAGGAGGAGCCCAAGTCGCAGGACCTGGCCTCCGTGGTGAAGCGGCGCCGACAGATGGCTGCCCAGGCCGCGCAGGAACGCGAAGAGAGAGACCGAGAGGAGCGGGAACGACGTGCCATAGAGGCGGTGCAGCTGGTGGAGGACCGGACCCTGCAGGCGGTGGCCAAGGAGTTGGACCAGGTGACGCAGGAGGCTCGAGCGGTCATCCGGCTGACCCCACTGGGCACGGACCGGCTGCACAATCGCTATTGGAGGTTCCATGCGGCCCCCCCGGGCATCTATGTCGAGCGCAGCTGGTCCGCTAAAGAGGGGGACGTGGCCGCCTTGATGGCACTGGGGAAGTCGCCCAAGAAAACGCCCAACGACTCGGAGACGACGATTCCCAGCACGCGAGAGCGGCCCTGCTGGATGGTGTACGACAGCGAGGCTCAGCTGGACGCCTTGGCCGAGGCGTTGAACCCCAAGGGCTGTCGGGAGAGCTTGCTGAAGGAGGAGCTGGCCAAAGTCATTGCCGAAGAGAAGGCCAGGATACGCGCCTTCAACTTGGCCAAGCAGTGAGTAGAGTGCGGGTCGGGTCGTGCCTCTGTAGTTGTGGGGAGTGTCACCTCGTCCGTCTCCTCCTTTTCAGAAAGCGCTCGGAAGTCTCCAGTGACAAAGCGAGCAAGGGGGCCGAGGACCCCCTCATTCAAGGCTTTAAGACTGTGAGTGAACATGGTTTAGGGGTCATTCGAATGTCTTCTTTCGCAGCCATCGAGCTTTATGAAATTTGGCGTAAAGGTTCAACTTCGAATTATCTTTCATAACCATAATTTTCAGAATTATTGATTATCGATTTTTAAAATGACGACAAATTCAAATTTTCAAATTGTCAGTATGCTCTCATTTCAACCGGATTATTGTTTTTGATGTCGTTAAGGCGATAATTGATAATTTTATTTTGACGGAAAGTTAGGTACTGTTGATCATTGACTTATATATTATTTATTTAGACCGGCAAACTAATCAAAAAATGTCCAGAGCGCATTTCAATTATATACGGTATTAGTTTGTTTTAAAGAGGGTTTTCAATCAATATTAATCGATTAATTTATAAATTTTATTAATCTTAAAGTTAATGTTGAACTTTCGCCCATCAATTTGGCATTGATTATCGATATAGATATATTCCTCCGCAAACGTTTATCACTATTGAATATTGGTCAGTTTGCTGGTCTAGATAAATAATATATAAGTCAATGCTGCTGTTCTACACTTTGTATTAGAACCTCAAACTGACTGGTTGCTTAGTTAAAAATTTGTAAAAGCCCTAAATTTACTCTGCCAGATACATTGGTGTCAGTTTATTTTTACCTGAAAGGATTCTTGATTGTGCACTGAGCAGGAACTTAACGAAACCAACCAACGCGTCGTCAACGGCAGCCTGAGTGTCTCTCCAGACATCACCACGTGGCAGTCTCGTCTCGTCACCGCCAAGTCGAGGTCCCAGTTGGCGCGCTGTCTCACGGACGTCCAGACCAACATCCTCGAGAGGTTCTTGTGTGGTCCTTTTACAGCCCGCAAGTCGAGCAGCCACCCGGCCACCGTCGAGAACGACGCCCCCATCGCCTCCCTGACAGAGTCGCCGTGGGTGGCCCAGTGGAAGGAGGCTGTCGTCCAGGCCAAGACTCAGTCCAGACTCAACCTGCTCCAGGTATGTTGTTGCCCAACTCGAGGCCCGTAACTAAGGCTCTCTTCTACCTTGACGACGCGCGTGTTCTGCAGGGCTACCTCGACTCCTGCATTCGCTGGGAGAAGTCCACCGAGGACGCCAAGTGCCGCATCTGTCGTCAGAAGAGCAACGAACTGCTGCTGTGTGACGGCTGCAACCAGACCTTCCACATCTACTGCCTGCGACCACCCCTAGCTGAGGTGCCCCGCGGGGACTGGTTCTGCACCAGCTGTAAGCCGCCCGAGAGGAGGCCCAGGAAGGACGATTTAGACCAGAGGAGGCGCTACAGAGGTAACCATGACTAGTTTATTAGCTGCATTATAGGCTTTAATTTCATAACATTTGGGCGCGGAGATAGGCTACGTGGTGTCATTGGGTTAGTGTGGGGCACAATCGCTTATTGCAAGGAATTGGGTGCCCCTGGCATGCTGTCAAACATGTGCACTATATTGTTTGGTTCATTTATTTTGATCTCATAATATAATATTCACAACGAGTGATCCGCGACTGTTTGGCCGTCAATTGTGAATCAGCCAGAAACGTCAACAGTGAGCTGCTTTGGCTGAACAGGAATGAAAGCTTCTTCTTCTTCCATTGGCAAGAAAAATGAAGAAAAAGAAAAGCTTCAGAAATGTTCAGCTAAGGGGTGTTAGATGTGCTCGTAGTCTTTCATTTTACAACCATTTCCTCACTTAAAGCTCTGTATGCTCCGTGGACGTAGATCTGTATGGACGTAGATCTGTATAATTTAGTTACGTATTTTAGGATGTGCGTTGAAAATGGATTTTAAATTATCGTCAGAATTTTTTTTAAACCTCTTTTTTCTAAAAACAAATGTTGGATAATGTTCAGTAAATTATCGACCGCGGTGTTTGTTATCGGGACTTCAGAGGAGGCCAGTGGAAGTGAGGCAGACTCCAATTACGACTCGAATGAAGAGCAGAACGCAGCCGAGGTCTCCCAGAACAGCGTCTCCTGTTGTGTCTGCCAGGAGGACGACGGGGAGCTCATCTGCTGCTCCTCTTGTCGCACCACCTTCCACCTGCTCTGCCACGAACCGCCGCTGCGCTTGATGCCCCGTGGCGACGGCTGGATCTGCTCCAACTGCCGACGCTCGAGCCAGAAGAGCGGCACCACCCCCAAGAGGACGTCCAGGAGCAACCCGGTGAAGAGGACGCCGGCCTCGGGCAGGAAGGCGAAGGCGAAGGCCACCCCCAAGGGCAGGTACACCGAGGAGAGCACGGAGCAGGAGAGGTGTGTGTTGGGTGTTGTCGTGGTCGAGCAGCCGAGTGCAATGCCTCCTCCTTGTTGGTGTTCTAGTGACGAAGAGGCGACGCCAGGTCCGGCGCCACGTCGCAACGGAAGGCCCGCCAACAAGCGGAAAAAGCGCGCCTCCCGGAAGAAGGACTCCGAAGAGGAGGAGACCTCCAGCGAGGAGGAGCCGCCGGTCAAGGCCCGCAAAAGCAACAACTCGAAAAAGCGGGCCCGTGTCCTGTCCTCGGAGGAGGAGGTCAGCGAGCAGGAGGAGCAGGAGGTTGTCGAGCCGGCCAAGAAGCGGGTGAAGAGAGCCTCCACTCCTTTAGCGCCGTCCACAGGGATGACAGCGCAGCAGGCCAGGTCGTGCAAGACCATTCTGGACAACCTCTACCGCCACCGGTGCGCCTGGCCCTTCGTGGATCCCGTCAACAAGGACGAGGTGAGCCCCACTTGGGACTCTTGATCCCAATGTCTTTAGCAGCCTGACCACCGTTCCTGACCACTTTTCCTTCCGCTCCGCGATCTTCTAATTTAAACTAACTGCCCCTAACCTTTGGGTTTCATCAAACCGTTGTTTTAATTTATCTTCTTTTTCTTTAAATCAAGCCTCTATTAATTTATTAAATAAGGGAGCATCATTTGTTCCGTCTCCAAATTTAAAATGTTTTTCTTCCTCATCTGGTTTATTTCGTTTTCTAGGTAGTCTTGAAGTGTTTAATCTTTTATTTAAATTTAAGTCTAAACCTTTACCTTATATTTCGCATAAAATTCGTACCCCTTCGCTTAATTTTAGGAATAAAAATATGGATTTAGTTTTTTATCTAATAAAAAACACCCGTTTGTTAAATCTAATCTTTCTTATAATGAAAAACTTGCTCTCTTAAATTTTAAATAAAATAATAATGTTGTAATTAAACCTGATAAAACTGATAAAGGTTCTTACTTAGTTCTTCAAGATCATAAAAATTATATTTTTGAAGCTTATCGTCAATTAAATAACTTAAATTTTTATAAACCTTTAGCTAATCCTATATTTCTTAAAACCGCTAACGCAATCTCTCCTTGTTTTTTATTTTCTCTTTTTAATAAGAATTTTATCACTTTCAATCAATTAAACAATTTGCTTCCTCCTAGAATTTTTATATTTTACCTAAAATTCATAAACCTATAAATTCTTGGAGTGTATCTAATTTAATTCCCCCAGGCCGTCCTATTGTTTCAGATTGCAATAGTGAATCTTATAAATCTGCTAAATTCATAAAT